>CAAKHF010014049.1:4998-26679 GCA_901007745.1 Hippocampus kuda
TTCAGCATTCGCTTCAATGATATCTGGCGCCATCTAGCGTCGTGAATGGGTATAATGTCTAGACCCCGAATATAAGACGACTCCCACTTTTTCAGTCTTATTTCAATGCAAAAAACACCATCTTATATTCGGGCCAGTACGGTAGTCGACCTCCTAAGCAAACAAACATTCCAAAATAGAAACATTTTAGACGCTCCGATATTCGGAGTTCATTTTCGTGGTGTTTTCCAGCTGCTGGGTGCGCAGCGACGCGGCCTTCTACGCCGGCGTGGTGGCCTACTTCCTGCTGGTGTTTGCTTCCTGCCTGCTGGTCTTCGCCGTGGTCATGGCGCAGCTGTCGCGCATCAAGAAGCAGAACCCGCACAACCAGTCGCCTCATCGCGGCGTGGTGGCCGACCTGCGCAGCGTTGCCGGCCTGGTGGCGCTGCTCGGCCTGGCCTGGGGCTTCGCGCTGTTTGCCTGGGGGCCGCTCTACTTGCCCTTTGCCTACCTCTTCACCATTTTCAACTCTCTGCAAGGTCAGGACAGAAAATGTTCAAAGTACTCCCAGACTGGTGAAAATACACTGATGAAGCTCCTCACCCGCCTTAACATAGTTCCTTGGCACCAATATGCCACATTGATTGGTGCAAGGCATCACTTTTGTCTAAATGAAGCTCCTCACCCAGCTCAACATAGTTTCTCGTGACTTCATGCCACTGTAGTCTATTAATGTGTCCTTAAAACCATTTGAATCTCCTCTCCAGGGTTGTTTGTCTTTATTTTCCACTGTGCCTGCAAGGAGAGCGTCCGCAGGCAGTGGCAAATATTCTTGTGTTGCGGGCATCTGCGTTTGGCTGAAATCTCAGGTGATGTGACGCATGAAAGCACATGAAAAATGTAAAGAAATGTAAATGGACATACAGGAAATTAATGCACAAAACTGTTGCAGAATGGGGTCGGGCCGCCGCTCGGGAAAACAGGAACTTTTCCGTGACGACGTCGGGCGTGTCGACTCGCCAGCTAGCCTCTCGGAGCTCCTCGCTCGCCAGCAACAGCACCAACAGTGGCAGTACGTATAAAATGACAAAACGTTTGTTATGTGTGTAGTAGGGCATCCAATACAAGAGCAAAAAAAAAAGCAAAGCATGACTTTAGTATACAAAAAGTTCCTTAATTCACTTCCACGTAGCTCTTCAGCACAAAGATCCCTCGAAAATGGCGCAAAAGCTCTACTTTTATCTAAATGATGCTCTCGACTCTTTTCAACATAGATACTTGGCACCAAGATGATGCCAAAATATTACTTTTGTCTTAATAAAGGTGCTTAACTCACTTCAACACACAAGAAGTGTGTGGTTTTTATTTTTTTCATCAAAAGATGGTTTCCTCCCAATAATCTGTAATATATGTAAATTGACAAATATTACAAAAAATATCTGTCATCGAAACATATTTTCACACAAAGGCTTTCCATGTTGTCGTCCCCACAGGTTCAGTGTTTGCAGACAGCGGCATGTCTGAGGGTTCGAGCTGCGACGTGGTCCTCAACGAGCTCCACAGACAGACTGTCGCGTTTTAAAGAAATTCCACTTTATTCTTCGTGATTCTTGTCTCGATGTACATTTAGTTGTCAGTATTTCTCCTCTGGCAGTAATTGCGCGTCCTTGCTTTTGCAATACTAGACATGTCCACTAAGTGGCAGTGTAAGACCGCTCATGGTTCTAAACGAAGCGGTTCGAGAGAGTTCAGGAATTCAAGCGTCATCATCATGACAGTTTTCAAACCTCTACATTAAAACGTTTTTTAAAATTTATTTATTTTCAGTTCGGGGCATTTATGAAAATAGTGAAGTATTGGAGATTATTTTGGACGGTCGTTGCCCGCCTCAGGGCTGTGTCACAACTGTAGCCAGCCTGTCACTCTGCAGCGGGAGGCTAATAACGGCTGGTTCTCTTCAGGCCGTCGGCGAGATTACAAAAAAAAAAAAAAGTAAGAAAGAAAAGAAGATATTACAACAGCAAAGGATCTGGTGTTGCCATGGTGACAGTAATAACAGTCAGAAATCAGACTTGTGAGTCACAACTTCTCCAAAGGATCATTTGTCCCTTGTGTGTCCTCTTTTCGGAACTCATTGGACAACCTCCGAGGATTGGCTCGTTGACTGCAGCATGTAAAACAAGAATCTTGTCATCAGCATCTACCAGAAACAATACAACATTTTACTATATTAAAAAAATACCAAAATGATACAATTTATAGAATGTAAAAAAAAGGGTTTGTCTCATTTTTGTTTTCATTTCAATAATACTGTCACACATGGAGACTGTTAGTCATTCTTCACAGAGGATAAAGAATACACGCCTTGGAGTCTTTTTAGACTGTCTGGTGATATGTGTTGCTCCAATGTGTTTAAATATCCTTTGCTTCAGGGGTTCTAACCAATGCTATTTACGAGCCCGTCTGTGGTGTTTTCCATTATGTGTTAGCATCAAGCTAGCATGCTTTAAATTAGGATTATGTGGTTGTTTAAAATGAATCTGGAATTATCTTTATGTTGTAGTTTCAGCGTAAACTTGAAATGGGAGTGGGAATACACAGCTGAGTGTCAACGTGAGCATCAGAATTGTTTTTGCTCGCAAGTTAAAGCAAAAAAAAAAAAAAAGTCTGAATGGTGGCTCATATCTCAAAGAATCTAGACATCAGGAGGGTTAATACAAAGTCAAGCCTCCTCTGGGAGTGATAGGATCAATGACGCAAAGTGCTCAATCAAACGCTGATTGACTGAGTCAGCAGGGACAAAGTCAGCCGTTGATTTTTGCAGTGTGGGAACATGACGTGACTTTCACTTTGTCTTTTTGATCCTGGATAAGCTACACCTTGGAGTGCAAATGATCCCAATACTAACGTGAACTTATAATGCTGTGACACGAAACGAAGCCTTCGAGCAAATCATGGAGAAACAATACAATACTCACAGACACATATTCCTTATCCTCTGCACAGAATGCCTAATGACTATTACTGCGGCTTACTGAGTCACTTGTACTCACTTCATGTGTTTTTATGTCTGTATTATACTGCCCCCAACTGACCAAGGCACACCTACCAGAAGGAGCAGCACAGTGTCCATTGAATTGAAGCCAAAAAAAAAAAAAAAATCCAAAAAGGAACTGTTTGAAAAGATGAAATGCAAACGGCATGTGTGGATGCTTTGCTGAGCTCTTGGCACGATGCAGCTCTATAAACAAACACACCATGAGGCTTTTTGGCACATTGTCTTGTTGCCCATCATCACCAAATTGGAAATCCTCATGCTTGTATTTTTGGACGGATTTTAAGCGCCCGCTCGGCCTCTCCCCAAGGCCCCGTTGCTGGCAAATCAACACTCAGAAGGTGCAGAAATAGTCCGAGACGTTATTGACATCTCCCGCTCGGATAAAAGCGAAGCTTTCCATCGGGGCAGTCGATGCACTAACCTGTCCAAGGTCACACGGGGGTCAGGCTGATTGATGTAAAATCTGATGGCAAGCAGGAAAAAGTCCAATTTGCATGTTTGCAGGTGATGCGCTACTGTTGTGTTCTAGTTTCCTGTATCCCCTTTTTTTTTTTTTTATGTCATGTAGGGTTTTTGTCCCGCCCTGCTCCTCGTGTCAACCAATCAGCTTCCTCTAGTCACTAGTGCCTTGCGCAGGTGTGCCTCGTTGTCTCATCAGTTTGCGTGTTTTTAGTTCGCTGCCTTCTTTCAGTCTGTGTGGGTTCGTGGAGTTGACGCAGGTCACGGTCCTGCAGTCATTCTTCTTTCCAGTCGTGGTGAGTCAATGCCATTGATTGGACAGAAACATCTTCAAAAGTCTCAAGGTCGCTCAGAGGCCAGTGAAGTTTTGAATTCCTGACACCTCGCGTTCTTCAAAAGTCTGCATACTGGAACATGGACTTTATTACGCTAAATCTGAAAGCGATGGAATAAATATTAAAATGCGGTACTAGTAGTTGGAGTTCTCTCAGTCCCTTGTTGTCATGTTTCATTTGTCGTCTTTTTGCATGTCAGCAAACGTTTGGAAAGGAGCACAATGTTCTTTTTTTTTTTTCCTTTTATTTATTGTAGTGCCTGTGAAGGATTCTTGAAATGTGGCACGAGTCGGCCCGATTTCTGCTGATGATCACAAGCGTGCCGATCAAACGGGCGCGATTGCAGAACTGCCCGCACTAAAGCGAGACGAAGGTCGGCGATGTAACCTCGCCAATTTGCACTTGAGTGTAATGAGATGCAAATGAAATGATGGTTGCTGGAAGGAAGAAAAAAAAAAGAGAAAAGAGGGAGCAAAAACGTTGTCAGGTGGAAGATTGATGGCGCGTACGTGACTGCAGTCAACCATTTGTGTGGTTTTTTTTTTTTATTTTATTTAAATAGCCCTCAGTGAATCTCGATATAAATGACTGTGAAAGTGTGACCATAATGTACAATAATAACTTTGTGGATGGATATATTTTTAAAAGTTTAGATTTTTCAAGAAGTCTACATATTATTTTCATGTCTATTTTTAATTTCAAAATAAAGGGCTCATTTACTTTTTGTACCCTGAAAAAAACTTCAATTTTCTCATTTGTATTTTGTCAAGTGGCTTCACACAATAAAATCATCTGGATTAAAATATTTTTTTTTTGTAGCTCTCTAGTCAATTTATAAAATGTATTTGGATCCAGATTATGGCATTATTTTATTCAAAAATGTGTGAAATAATTCAATTAATCACTCTATATTCATAATTTGAAATGAACATTCTTAATATAGATTAAAGATTAAAATTGTCATTTTAAAATTCTTATCCGTATATATCTATACATACATATCCATCGATCTATATCTACGATTAAAAAATGGGAACTGATTTTCTATTCGGTGCAGGCTTCCGCACATTCAGGAAAATATTTTCATACTCACGCTACGCAATTGAGGAAGTTGAGCATCACACACCAAGGGATAAATCTATAGAAACTCTAATAATCTTTTATTCAGCATATGTCCATAGGTTTCCTCCCAAAAATGCAAACATACATTGTTTTATTGAACAACCTCTTCGTGATGTGCTACACAACATCTCGCACGTATCACTGCGATTCTTGAGAGCTACTGCATATATTTTTAATAAAGCAACGCTTCCATAGAACACTTCACACTGCTTTGTTTCCGGCTAACGTTTCATCATTCCTGTTGCAGCCTTTTTGTCTGCTCGGTTGGCGGACTGACGGAGGAAGTTCTTCACATCGTCCGCCAGAGGGCGCACTGCTCCACTCAGGTGAGTTGCGAACATAAAAACAATGCCAATGAAAACTGGAACATAACTCATTCTGCACGAGTACCAAATATAATTTTCCCCCCCAATTCCAGGGGGCGCTGTGGAGCCAAGATTGTGAGGACTAGCCTGTGACCGTTGCAGAAGTAAGTCACCTCCCAAGTTTTGCGAGTTTGTGCTTTTGGGGAAATCATTCAAATTGGGGGTTACTCACGACAAAGGAAAACATTTTATACTTGGGCCCGAACAATGTCTCTTATTTCAAACAGCAATTCTTTTACATGATTGTTCTCCAAAACAGAACAGCACCTTCACAAACTACCTGGACTTTGTAAAAATGGCTCCCGTGTGATGTTTGTTTCCCATCCCGCTTCCTGTTGTCAAGTAGAACAAAACATTTGTCTGTTTGCTGAGAAGAAAACAACAACAATGGGGGTTGGGGGGGGGGTGCGGTGAGCGTTCAGGAATGGGAGGAAGGTGCTTTTCATGTTATTATTATTATTATTATTTCATGTTTCGAATGATGTTTGAGATCGCAGGATTTCGGATCGTTAACATATGCCCGAAGCCAGACGTGACGAATCAGCGGCGGAAATAATGACGGTGAATAATTGCTGAACAGCTGCGACTTCACGCCCCTTGAAACAGATATGGATCGCCAACACATTGTTTGGGGCGAGTTGAGATGATAAAGTGCCGTCAGGGCGGGTCACTTGCTCGTTTATCGCCATCTCCATCACTGAATGAGTGAGGATGAAAATCAATGCGGCCTCAATTGATTCCAGCACACGTAAAATGCTGATTCGGCGATGTGAGCTAATTTCTTTATTTGCCGATTTAGCTAGCATGTTCTCTAAATATAAAAGTAATTATGGTCAGTCAGAAAGGTCTGCTTTATTATTATAATTTTAACAAAAAAACACTTTATTCTTAAGTGTCACTGTTAAAAATGCACATCTCATTAAGTGGCAAAACTGCATGTCATTTTTTTTAAGCACAGTTGTTGGTCTTAGCTCAATGTAACTTGTTTACGTTCAAAGAAATCAGCACAGTAACTAGTTAAAGGAAGTAATCTATAAAGTAACTCGTTTACATTTTCAAGGTAACTGTCGGAGCATTGGTTACATGTCACTGGTTTTGCAAAGCAACTTGTCTTGTTGAAATTGTGGAAGTTTGCAAATAATCGACGACCGTTACAATCGCCTTAAATACTTTTAAATCTTTTTATTTATAGCTGTTCATTTTGTAATAACTGATGTAACTGCGGCCTTCGGTGCTTACGTTTCCAAGCTGACTTCCCATCGTTGATCCATACAGGAAACAACATTGGTACTTCCTGTGGTGTGGATTACCAAAACCAAGCGATGCCCGGCGGGAGGGAAGGTCGACGCCGCTCCCTCAACTAGCCAGATCGCCATTACCTTGCAGCTTTTGGTCTCCAATAAAAGTGTCAGCCGGCGTCTGCTTCATCCGCACATAATGACACAGGTGTGATTGACACGCCATTGCAAGATGTGGCGTTCAAGCGCCGCGGGAGATGGAGGTAAGGCACACAACACGACAACACACTTTCGAAAGGAGCAAACCATTTTGTCAGCGCCCGCTTTGTGTTTCAAAATGCTGGAAAATGAGATGTGCTAATCTCTAATTTTAGCAGTGAGGGCTGTGAAATTACCCAATCGGGTGATTAATCGGTCGGGCTGCGTGCCGGCAGATATCACTCACTAAATTTTAAATTGCAAGGTTGTGCCTGTGTCTCTCGGATTTTGATGTGCTGCAAAAAGTTTAGGAAGATGTTTTGTCTTTTTGTTTGAACTCCGCAAAGACTCGAGCAATATTATCATTCACAAAAACTAACAAAATGACCAAAAAAAAAAACAAACCCCACACGTATTCAACCATGAAATAAAATGTATGAAAAAACTAATACTAAAGCTAAGCATTTTAGGTGTGGGACTAGTCAAAACTAACAAACCTGCTCTTAATTTTTTTTTAAAACTAATTGAAATTAAAACAACAAAAGCAAAAACTACCTTTCATGAAAAAAAAAATCCCCAAATATTAGAACCCAGGGCAAGACAGGATAACAATCGAAACAAGTGACCTTCTTGTTCTTCTTATGACACCATTCAGGAAGTAAGCTTTGACACGATTGACCAAATATGGTTGCTTCTATGAGACGACTAAAGATCAGTCGTGTTATCTGGTTGAGAGGGAAAAAATGTCATCTGTCGCATTTGACAATAAAGTTGTACTTGACTTGAAAAGGACTGTCTGAAATGTTTGCCCATAAGCCAGCATCTTGCTCTTTCATAATAGATGATCAGGAATTTTGTTTTTTGGCTTTTGATGCTTCGTATTGAATGATCAGACTAGCTCGTAGTCCGGAACCATTTTCCTGTTGGACATATTCTTAGTTGTATAGAAGCTCAGTAATTGTATTTTCTCATCGGTGCTCCCCGCTATTGCGCTACTTTGCGATATTCGGTTAATGCCACAGCCTCCATTAAGAGGTGCTCGAAAGGCTGCGACGGATGTCGCTCGCGCACATCTGATCGGATGCCTTGAAAATGGTTTCGTATGTCGTTTGGACATGAGGATGCGATTGCTTGCTTCTCAGCATGCAGTGTTGCCGACCGGCAGTAGGAAAAAATAAAAATAAAAATCTGTCGCTGCAAGCGAAGAGCACTTCCCCGCACGGGAATATGAAGCGGGTTCACAAAATCCATGCTTATCTCCTTTTGAGCTCTAAGGTTTCACATGGGAGCGCTCTTGTCATCAATTTGGCAAAGAGGCGCTTTGGCGCCAAATGGACGCCGCGCCGCGTTCGCCCCGAGGCGGAAAATAAATGACAGTGCTCACAATGGGCGCTTCTCAAAGTGGGTCAAACTTTGTTCTTTTTTTGAGGCTATGATGCGTTTTGGCTGCGAGCGGCAAAGGACAAAAGCTCCAAAGAGAACCTGCGAGATCTTCCCCACTGTGAGCTTTTAACGCTGGCTACAGCTGTCAATCATCCACCCGTTGGGTTTGGCGCTCTTCTTAGGTCTTTTGAAAATTCAGCCCCTGAGGCCAAGTTAACCTGAAATTTGGTTGGCTCGTCTACATTGACTGTTATTTTGTGCGTTTACGGGCTCCGTCAAAGACCAGCCTCAGAGGACACTTTCAGTTAACAACAGGAACCTTGGTAGGCATGTCTTTCCTGAAAAGACCCACAAAAAAGCCTTTGTAAGTTAAAGAGATCATTTTCCTCAGAAGACCCACAAAAAAAAAAAAAAAAGCCTCCGGAAATTGAAGACATGATTTAATCTCGTTTTGCCCGTTCCCAGAGGTACTTGAAACGTCTCCTTGTAACTTAAGTAACTTCATGAACTTTGGTCGGCATATTCAATCATGAATTGACCCACAAAAAAAGTCGAAAGAATTCATGCCGGAAAGGACACAGAGATGATGCAATTTGCTATGAATGTCTATTTTCGCATCATTTTTCCTGGTGTCTTTAGAAGAAACTTCTCCCAGCAACCAGATTTAACTAAACTACATGCCATTTAGTAGGCATGGCTTTCATGATTATCCCACCAAAAAAAAGTCTCCAGGAGCCACGCTTGAAATGTTGCCATTTGAATTTCAGTGGCAATTTTAGGGTCATTTTTAAGACGGACTAGAATCACGTACACGAGACAGATGGATACCGCGAAATCCCTATCGAGAATTTAAAAGTTTGTACGGCAGCCCGGCAGCAAATTTTGATGGGCTGCTTTAGATTGCAATAAAGAGAGCTTCAAATAAATGTCAGATTTCAATCTGAGGGGAAGCGGAAGTGGGTCGAAGTGCTTTATTTGGGCCCCGAATCAGCCACGTTTGATTGAGAGTGTCTGTCTGTGTCTTCCACTCATAACCGACTGCTCTTTATATAGCTTCAAAAAAAAACTTGCCTTCACAAGAAACCGACTTACTCATCGCCGCTGCAGTTGCAGCCCGAGGAGAATAAAAGAGAATACAAGTTGAGTCTCTTAGATAGAATATGATCCGCAAATATCTTCTTCTCTTCTCGCCTTTGACCTGCCGCTCATTTGCACTTCAATGGGGATCTGCTGCACCCCCTGGCAGCCCTTTTTTTTTTTTTTTTTTTTTTTGTGGGGAGGGGAGATTCCGCCAGTCCATCCCCAACAGTGCGCATTTGAAGCATGACGCAAAGAAGAGCTTCAACGTCCTCTTGATGGGCGAACGGCTTGAAATCATGCGTCGAAAGTCTTCAAACGCCGCTGCAACTTCCAAGCAAAAAAAAAAAAAAAGCATTAGCATGACTTTAGAGGCAGTAGATCCAGATTCCAAAACGTCTTTATATTTAATACAAAGCCATGATTCGATTACAATATCTTGAACACAAAGACCATTGAAATGCTATTTTTTCCCCTTTTTTCGGGTCTCAATGTCAAAGTTGCGCATCAGTCATTATAGTTTTTATTTTTTTTATTTTTATTTTTTAACTCTGAGTTAAGAGTCACACATTTCTCAACAAGAGCTGTGTGAAAACAAATTCTCTTTCGCGCGGATGAATTTGGTGTGGAAGAACAAGCCGTTCCTGCCCAAATACTTTTGCTATTGTGGTAAAAAGAAGCATGACTGATTTTTTTTTTTCATTTCTGCAGTAACATTCAGTTCTGCATATTTTTGGCCTGATCTCCAAAGAGTCACTAAATATCGCGCCTTTCGATATAAGTACCACACCAGAGAAGTTTTACCTCTGGCTTTTTTTCCCCCCCCCCCGTTTTTGAATAGTCTGCAGCAGAGAATGGGTTGTTTTCACCAACAACACAGGTTTCTGACCAAAAAATAAGAGAAAACGTTTTTTTTGTTGTTGTTTTTTTTTGTTGGTGTGTTTCTGTGTGAGATAAGAAATTTGTCAAGCAGAACAGCGATGACCCCTCAAATTGAAGGCAGCAAATGTTGATTTGAATCTGCATGACGGCACCAATTGAAACCTTTTCACCCGATCCTTATTATCATTCATCCTTGCAAAAGTATGCAAATAGAAAACTTGATATTTTCAGCTGAACGACTTATTGGATGGCAGAAAGATCGAAACATGGCTTTATAGCCTTACTCTGCCCGATGCAGAACTAGCTCTAAAATCTCTCCCCCCCCCCCCATCCAAGCCAGAAGAGGGTCCTTGACATTCTCCTCATAAAGTCATCTTCATCAAAGCCAAATGTCAAACGGGGAAGACAGCAACCCGCGTGGAACGTGCAACCTTTTACGCGGTAGACCCCAACATTAGCTACCTAACAACGTTTCCATACGTGAGAATCCAAAAAAAATTTCAACCATTTACCGATAGACTGAAACAAAACCTGCGCTCTGTGCCGTCACCAATCAATAAAAGGTGTCGCCTCCCGACACCAAGTGCACGTTTTACAAATGAACCAAAAAAAAAAAGTAAACACAGATGCTAACGGCTGCTGCTCCCGCTTCTGTTCTGGCAACAGGCTCTTAATTGGCATCCAGATGCGTTTCCTTGGTGATTATCGATGAAAGACGACACCAAAGCCCAGACGGGCTCATTAGGAGAGCCCGCTGATTAGATGAGCGGACTAATTAGAAGTGGCTTGTTGTTGTTGGTGATGATGTCAATGATGGCGGCGGCGGCGTATTAGCGGGTGTGCTCGACTTTGAATTCATCTCGCGTGCTACTTCAGTAAAGTTTCTTGACTTGGACACTTTTTTTTTTTTTTTTTTTGGATTTCATGAGGAATTCTTCAACTTGGCTTCATTACTTCTGCGGATAGCAGTTTTGTTTTAGTCCTAATAGATAAGAGATGGTTTTATGTGCTCGTTTTTTTTTTTTTGTTTTGTCCGCTTTGTTGAAGGCTTCCAGTCCCATGAATATATTCTATTTGATACATTTTTCTGGGCTGCCAGAACTGCACCCCCCCCCCCCACCCCCGCTCCTTCCCTCTCTGTCTTTTTGCATGTTTGCCTGGGACTGCATCACAAAAGCACAAAAGCGAGTCGTTTTGGCGGTGGTGGGGGAATGAGTAGGGCCATTTGTGCTATCGAACTTCTATTTTCATAAGGAGCTTTTTTTTTTTTGTGAAAGTAGGACAAAGTTAGAGCTTTTTTTTTGCCTCGATGTGGTTGTCAGGCAGTTATTTGAACAATGAGAGAATATTTCTGAAACAGCTCAGCTTTTTATACAGAAGATGCTTTTTTTTTTTTGGTCCCACCTTTGCATCGCTCGACTTCACTTGCTCATCATCAAACCAACCAAATGCCACACGGATTAATTACGGCGGTCTTGTTTTTGCACACATGAAGAGTTTCCTCGGCTTGCCGCGCTGATATTCTTGTCTATGTCCAATGAGATGAGCTGCCAAGTGGGTCACCAGAAACCCCCACGTGGCTTTGAGGAGAAGCTCCGCAGCATGCGTGTACACACACACACACACTATATATATATGTATACATACTGTTGATAATTTTCACACTGTATAAATCCTGACATTCATTTTTCCACTTGAAGGCGTGCTCAATGGAGTCATTTTGTTTGCAATCTCCCTTGATGAATGTTGATTACCTCTTTTATTTATTTATTTTTTTCCAACCAACGTTGGCCGCCAAATCCGAACGGCACTTCCAGCCCTAAACAAACCTTTTGCCTGACCCGTAATTGTGTCATAAAGTCGGAAAAGAAGTCTTTGAACAGCGCTTACAAATGTCGAAATTGACCCCAATCATGGCCGCTTCGAAAAAAAAAAAAGTGTCTTGGGATCTGGATTCTTGAGACTTTTTTTGTGGGTCTACTCATGATCGACACGCCTCAAATTTCAAGTTGCTGAGATGAACTGGAATAAGTTACAAGTTCACTTTTTAAGGACCCCAGGAAAGCCCAAAAATTGATAATCCAACGGCCGCTTGAAACCGAAACTACATACTTTGAGTTTCTTTTCACTTTTTTTGCGGTTCTAACAGCAGTGACTTCTACCAAATTTAATATCGATTTCAATTACAAGTGAATTTTCAAAACGTTCCTACAGGATCAACACCCCTGTGAACATTTGCCGACTTATGCGGCACAGGCGTGCCCTGAAAAAAAAAAAGCTATACTCAGAATAAAAGCGAGCAAAAAAAAAAAAGTCATTTGAGGTGCTGCAAAAATAGCATCAAAGAATCAATTGATCTAAATACAGCCGAAATATTCTGAGAATTCAACAGACATCAGATACTCTTCTCTTCCGTACATTATATTCACCCCATAATTTAATTTATTTTTATTTTTATGTGGTGATGGCTTGAGGCTGACCCCCACCTAAATGTGCCTGTTTTAATTTAACCCCTCATTTAACGGAGTATGTTGGCGACCGTCATCCATTACTGTTGATGACAGCGTCCCTCATCACTGTCGCATCATACTGAGGCTGTTACAGCGGCGTGAAAGACGATGGCGCCGTTAAAGGTTTTTTTTTTGGGGGGGGGGAGGGGGTGATAAAAAAGCTACTGTGATCGAGGAAAGGTGGTTCTTTTGTTACTTGTCGCTTTGTACGCCGGCAAGGTCACTCGGGGCACTGTGAGGGCCCTGTAAAATTAATGTCGGATGTGTTTTTGAAGCGCTTTGTCATCAAATGGAGGGAAAAGAACGTATTGTTAGCTGCCGCTGTGACACATCGCGTTGCGTTAGCAAGCTGGTTGAATGCTTTTCTTCTTGCAAGGTCCCAATGACCTTCCCAAACAAAAAGTGGTAGCCTTCTTCGATAAAATATTTTTCAGTCATCACTCTGGTTGTTCAAGGTGGCTTGAAGAGTGAATACATTTTTTTTCCTCGCGAAAAATTGGCTTTGTTGACATGGATCTGTAATGTTGAGGGTGTCCTGTGCATGCCAGGCCACTGGTTGGCGATATAACAAGTAGTGCAGATAGCTGGACTTAAATTCATTGGCAGCGCTATGAACAATGCTGTGTTTGTAACATTAGGCCTTGGAAAAAAAAAGGTCAACTTAAATATGGGATTTAGTTTAAAATATATATCACGTTTATAGTTTAGGATCAAAGCCATAAAATATATGATTTAATAATTCACAAAATGTCAATTGCTAGATCATGAACAATTTGATTGGATTGTGTTTTTAAACCGTGAAGTTGGTCATTTTGCAAAGCAAAGTGATTCACTCTTCTTTTACTTCCGTTGTCCGCATGACTGTATTGTACTGCCTCCTGGTGGCCAAAGTACACAATGAGTTAAATAGTCACGCCAAGAATTATTTGCATTCCATTAAATTATTACTCATTTAAAAAAAATATATACATCCGTCCCTATTTATCTCTGATTAAAAAAATAACATGGACAGATGTGGACTCTGAATTGTATTTTGGTCAATTTTTTTTAGCGAATAAATGTACAAAGAATTTATATCTTGTGGCAAATGAGCCACATTGCTGCTGTTGTCTTCCCGGCAAACACTTCAAATTCTTCCTCCATTTCTGACATTCCTTCTTCCAATTTTGTTGTTTTTGCGTTCCAAACATTATTTTCCTCCTTTCCTGACATGTATGTAAATTCATGTGGAGCTGAGACTAAGAATATCACTTTCTCGGGGGAGATTGGAAATGAAAAGTACAGAGCACATTAATAGTTTGCTGCTTTAATTGCATTCCGCTTGATGTGATTACAGTATTCCCCACCACCTGCTGTGTTTCCACCGCCCCCCATCCCCTCACTCCCCCCCACTGGAACCCAACTCCCACTTGCTGCGCAAAACCAGGCCGGCCGCCCCCAAAACGAGCAGTAGCAAACCGCCAGTTGAATTGCTTAGATGACAGACTTTGCCTTTGTGGACACGCGTCAAAGCATGGCAGGCTGCAGAGAGTTCCATCACGTTTTCTCTTGTAGGGGCGTCAGGCCGTCAATTTGACACCTCGTTTGTGGCAATATCTCGCAAAGGCTATCACGAGAAGGCCATCTGGAAGTCGGACCTGTTGGGGAAATACACACCGATATGGTTGTTGTTTGTCTTGTGAAAAGTAACAATCCATGGAAGGAAGAAGCAAAACATCTTAAAATTGTCTCTGATGGTCTTATTTTTTTAAAATTTATTTTGCAATGAGGGTCAAAAAAGCGTGTTTAATTTCCAGGACTTGTTTGTCCAGTTGCCATGACGACAAACCATCAGCTTTAGAGTGCTTAAACCTCAGCGCAAACTAAATGGCAAGTCTCACAGGGCCCGGTGATTAAAGGAAGACGGAGAGCAATAAACTGGGAGGACACAACATTAGGTACAGCTGCAAAATCAAATACTTTGACTCTACAAAATAATAAAATGCCTCAACACACTTTAACATAGTTCCAAAATCCCATCATGCCCCAAGATAGCACCAGAATGCAATGTTTGTCGAAATGAAGCTCCGCACCTCACTTCAACATAGTTCCTTGGCACTGAGATGTGATAAAAGGGCAGGCTATTACTTTTGTCTCAAAGAACCTCCTCAATTCACTCCTCCACTAAGATGGCACAAGATGGCGGCGAACTGCTACTTGAACCTAAATGAAGCTCCCGAACTCACTTTGACATAGTTCCTTGGCACCAAGCGGACACAAGATGCAGCTAAAGCAGTACTTTAGTCCAAATGAAGCTCCTCGACTCACTTCCACATAGTTCCTTGGCACCGAGGTGACACAAAATAGGTGGCAAAGCGCTACGTTTGTCAAAATGAAACTCCTCAATTCAGAGAGGCTAGGGTAGGTTCTTGTAATGTAGCTTTTTTTTCCCTTTGGTGCTTGTATTCCATTTAAATGTACTTTCATGGTTCATTTTATTCATTGGCCGTCACAAAAAAGTTTTGAGAATACGCAGTAGGTGCAATTTGAATGTGGTTCGGATCCAGACCGAGTTTGTTTTACTTTACTGGAGGCCTCATTAGAAGCAGCGAGATCTTTCCCGCAATATTTATTTGATCATCAAGTATATCTTAAAGATATAAGATGTGGTATGGTGTCAAACAATTTTTCATGAAATGATAATTTTGCAGTGAGTGACAACGGCTAGCAGCAGGAAGCGCGTCGGGTTTCTCCTGCTGTCAGCCAACACGGGAGGTTACATGCAAATGGCATTTTCCTCGTCGCCCCCCCCCACCCTCTCAGGATCTTCAAATCATTCGTCTCATTTCCATACACGACGATAAAAACGAGCCCGGGGGGCGCCGTATCGCCGCCGCGTCCGCTCGACTCCCACGAACGCGTTTCCTGAGATTCATTTAGCGGGATTTCATACAGCTCGCGTTTCCAGAGCCGTCGCTGAAAAAGATCCGTTTAACAAAAAAACAACAACAACAAAAAAAAGAGGATTTCCTGGCAGGACATTATTACAACTCTCGGGAGTCATCCATTATACGGTTAACAATGACACCTTTCGCAGATGGCACATTAATCCCGCGCGGCCGTTGGCTAGCAGTTTGATGCGACGACAATTGAAGATAACGGGAAGCACGTGCCAGGCGGGAAGGCAGCCGCTAGCACGTGCGGGTCGGGATTTCAACCCGCAGCCCAGCTAATCCCCAAATCTATGAGGTGACCTTTTACTCATCTGTGCGCCTTTTGAAAGTCAAAATCACAGGCTGGAAAGTCCCGGTGGTTGACGACTGACTTTGCACTTGGCTCCATTTAACTCATTCACTCCCAAAGACGTTTTTAAACGTCTTTTCAGACTTGGCCCAGAATTGGCTGGTACTGAATGAGTTAAAAGTGAATTTTTGTAAATATACACTGGAGACTAAAATTAGCCTTATCTGCTTGAGGTCGAGATTAAAATCATAACTGAAACCCAAATATATATACAATATATTTTTAGGGTGGCTTCATTTATGACTTCACTGTGATCTCGAGCATTATTAGGCACTATTAAGCCCATACATAAAAAAATAAATAAATCTGTAAAAAAAAAAAAAAAGAAGGCTCCTTTGATAAAATGAAGATGCTATCTGGGGGGCTCCACAATGAGATTATCCCCCAGCAAGCATTATTATGCACAAATCTATTATGAGCTCGGAGCCAGGCAGGAAGAAGCAAATTAACATTCAGCGGCGAGCGTCTGCGTGCCGCGGCGCCGTAAAGCAAAAGGTTAGAAAATCAAGATAATCTCTGTCATGTCGACGCTTCAGAAGATGAGAAGCCTGCCCGCCCCTCCCCCTGTCCCCCCCAATAGATTTTACCTTCTGACATTTCCAACTTTTTCCGAGATGATGAAAATCACTCCGAGACTATTTTTTTTATCTTCTCGAGTTTGATTTTCAGAAGTAAACATTCACAGCGGGTTAATAATGAGTTATTTTCGAACGGCATCCCGTCCTGTGTGAGAAAATGGTGCACATTGGTAAAGAACTAAAAATTGTAATGTGCGGGTGTGGGTGTGGCGCCCGCCGACCATCAAGGTCTACTTGTGAAGGCGCTCGCCGGATGCGACCTCCGTCGTGCATCAAGTATTAAAAATACACCCGGCACGCCACGGCGACGAGAACACGTTGCATAAATGAAGATCCAAATCATAAATTATGCATGAGATTGACATTGTCAGAAAACTATTGATCCGGCAGATCAGTGCTGCCTTGACTTTGATGGTGTGAATAATTTGCTCTCTGGCCAAGCACGTAACTAGTAGACACAATTCTAGAATGACAATGACAACCGCATCAGGTGAAAAACCGTGTCCCACTTGACACCTAGTGTGATGAAATTGTATAATGGTAACATCTCGTGCTCGTTTAGTAGTACAAGCATGAGACAAATGTAAACTAGTCCACAGTTTTGCCTCACGAGTAACCTGTAGTCATTCTACCAGTGCACCCTATCTAGACAAACAAAATGTGGAAGAAAAAAAAAAACTTGACAGCTTTAAATAGTCGTTCTACTAGTGCACTGAAAGATTATACAGCTGAAAATAGCTCCACCCTTGTCGTTCTACTCGTGTGCAAAATTGTCATTCATTCGTGGGGGGAGAAAATGGCGGTTTAAGAGTTATTCTAGTAAGATGTAGTCATTCGACGAGAAATGTTGAACAGTAGTGGCTAAAACTTCACTTGTAGATGCACAATTAAAGGAACTAGTAGCCTCAGGTCGGCTCAAAGGGCTTTCCAGCGTTGATGCGAGTGACAGGTTCTGCGCATGCGCAATCAATCGCACCGCTCACTCGCAGCGAGGAGAGCGAGCGCGACGTGCGGGGCTCATTCGGACGCTCCACGCACGCCGACACCGATTCCCAGTTTACATTTAAAGAAAAGCATAAAACGAAACAAAACTTGCAGCCTAGCGGACCTTTTGTGGAGTCGGAACATTTGCCACAAGTGTTAGTGAACTTGTTTCGGGTGTTTTGGACAAGTTGGCGACATGAACCAAACAGCGGGAGCCACAAACGCTTACCGGAGATGCTCCAAGGCAGGGAAGGTGGGAACTTTTTTTTTCTCCCCCTTTCTGTCGCGAGGCTGAGTGTGCGCGTGTGTTTGTTTTGAGCGCAGATGGAAAAAAGGGGGAGACTGCTGGGGGGAAAAAAAATGGAGAATATGGGTGGATGGGTGGCGTATCTGTCAACACGCACGATCCATGCGAGTGCAGCTCACTGACGTTCAAATTGAGGACACGTTTATCCTCTTTTTTTTTTTTTTTTTAGTGTACATTAGGAGAGCGGCGATTCATTTACCCCCCCTCCCCCTCCCGATTCGATTCAAATCACAATCGCATTGAATTTACATTTTTCAGGTACAGGTATATCGATTTTGGGAAATACTTTGAAGGACCTTAATGATAGGCTTGGGCAGTGGGGCGGGGGCGGGGGGCGGGGGCGGCTCTCCGACATGCTCACAATTTTCGTTTGAACCCTGCAGTCTTTTTCAAGCGCCTAATTTATTCAGTAACTTTTTAGGTCCTTTAGTGGCTTCATTTCATCATGCAAAAATAATAATACTTAATGATTAAAATTATTACTATGTGCCTTAATTTGTGTTATTAAAAATGGAGTCTTGTTGGTTATATCATTCTATTTAATGTGTGGCATTTTTTTTTTTTTGATGAGGTTCTGGCCAGATAATGTGGCAGGACTTATGTTAGCCACTAGATGGCGGTGTGACACAAGTAGTTGGGCACGATGAAACGTGATCGACATGAATTGAGAGTTTTTGGACCCGATCTTCCAGATATGATTTCACTGTTAAGTGTTAGATTTTGTTGCAAGATAAATAATAGGAGCACAAAAATATTGCGATCGTAATGTATTCCTTGTTCTGTTATTTTCACGTACCTCTCAGTAGATGAGGTCCCTGTAAAGTCTTTTTATTTTGATTTCTTTTTTCATATTTCCCCATCTTATAGATCTATTTTTTCGCTTTTATTGTGCTGCGTCAGCCCTTGACAACCTTGCGGCCCACCGCGTGCTCGCAAAATCCTAATTAGCGCTCACTTTTTAGGATGGCTCCCATTTCAACTTCACTGGTCCCTTCATCCACAAAGGTCGACAAATGTGATCACAGCGAAATCCAATTTGGCCCCCGTCACTTCTTTTTAGGGGATAATAATTTTGTCCATCAAAGATCAGTTTATCTTTGCAATTTGAAAGCAGCCTGCAAATAATCCGTTTTTTTTATTCCAGGTGTTATTCAAGACCTTTTATTCCTTATGTTGTGTTTTTTCTGGGCACCAGTCCTGAATTTATATCCTAATTATTCCTGAATTGATTGCAGACATTTTTCCAGATTTTTTTCTTTTGTCAAATGTTATTACTTTTTTTTTTTTTCTATTCTAGGTATTGTTCCTGAAATTATTCCAGGCCCGAAACTTTCTGGAATAATTTCTTGTGTTATTCTGAATGTTATTGTTGGTCTTATTCCAGACCTTAATCCAGGTGTTATCCCGTGTTTGCTTCGGAGGGCGAAAGTGTCAAACGGATGTTTGAAAGTTTCCACCCCCCCGCTTGAAAGTTCTTCAGGTGCAGGGCAGTGCTTTGGTAATTATCGTCCGTCCGAATGCGCCAAGTATGGATTGACGCGCTCATTTCGCTTCGAGACTTTATAATGCGCGGTTATCACTTCAGCACCCTCGCAGGAGTTGATGGAAATCACGATCGATTCGTCTCTCACCGCCGGATAAAATAGCGTCCGTCAGTTAGTGAAATTGGTGGCGGGGGCGATTTAATTTCTCTATCCATCCAGTGGGCGCTACTGAGTAAATTTTGTTTCATTATGTTCATGACCACCTAATTCCCCCAAACGCTGTCACCGGGATGCACAAGTTTGACAAAATTGGGCAAACCGAGGCTCGTCAAATGGTATTGATTTATCGGAAGAATACGACCTGATTATGATAAGGTATTCTTTTAGATGACGACAACGAATCCGTGGAAATGCTTAACAGCACACTGAGCTTTGGTCCGAAGTCGTCCGTCGCCATGTCACGGTTTACTTCCGGCGTCGTAGATTTCGGAATCCGACGTGTCTCATTTGATAACGTCGTATTTTGCAGTCGTCGTTTTCCTCGCGTGGACTGTAAATAAGCGCGAAGCAGGAGGAAGTTCAATGCCAGAATGTCCCCCAAAGTTTTGGATGATTTCACACCAAAACCTGCACCTCGCGTGCATATTTTGTATTGGTGTTGTGGAACGAAAAGGACAATCCTGAGAATAGGCTGTGTGCAGTCCAGCCAGTCCGACAAGTTGTGAAAGCTTTAAAACCTCTCTTTGTCCTTACTTATTTGTACATTGCGTATCCGTGTCGCCCACGCAGTGGTGCTCATGGACACGCTGAGTGGTCTTGGTGGGATATCAAGAGAACTGTTCAGAAATAGGTTCCCCCCCCGCACCCCCTCCTTGGCCTCTTGTTTACCGCTCCTGTTGTGTTATTTGTTGTTCGGCGTTCCTCGGCGAGCAGATAAACAGCTCCATCTGCAATATTTATAGCGCCCGTAAACGTATAGACGTGCAAATAAAGTTTTTACGGCGCAGGCGGAATTTATTCATCTTTTATGGAGTCTGAAAAGGAAATTCTTAAAGCAGATATCAAGGTTTGGGTGGGCGGTGGGAGGGGGTGCCGTGCTGCTAGCTGTTCCATTCCCGCCTGCATCACCTTATTCATCATTATTAGGTCTAAATTTGTTTTTTTTGGGGTGTGGGGGGTGACATGACTGCAAACGTTGCCATTTGTCCGCATTTAGTGGCTGAAAATCAATAAGGGTCTCGTTCTGACATGGACTAATCATCGGCAAGACGGAAGACTTTTCGTCGAGAGGTGACGGCTCCAAACTGGAGAAATATGAAACCTCCATGATGTTTTTCAACATTTTATACAAGACATTTTTGAGCGATACCAAAGCCGACCATATCTGATGCTGAGGCTTCATTCGCGTTTCCATAGTACAGGATCAAATCATATCGATGCACACAAACGATATACAGGGATTGAATTTTTGTCTGAGTAGACCAGAGATGAATCGAATACATATTTGATATTTGACCTGATTTCAGCTTCTTTCTTCCTTGCCTTCAGCCTGTTTTGATGACATTTAATATTGACATTAACTGACCGATTGCTATTGATTCCGTGGTTGTGTGCTTTGTTTATTTTTCTCCCCCTTCCCGCCACACAATTTTTGTATCCTGTGCCATAACTCCCCATCTTGCTCATTATTTTCTTCTTTTGTTCTTGAAATGTATTTAAAAAAAATAAATGCATCCTTTGGTGATGTGAGCCACCCGACCGGGGGAGTTTTATCGCGTTGTTGTCTCTTGTTAGTAGCGTTTTGTAGCCTGTGGTGATAATTACAAAAGAAAATCCTTGCGAACAATCAGATCCTGGATTGTATTTTTATTTATTTTCATATAATATGCAGGAATATGTACTTGTGGACTTTTTGAGTAGTGTGTGCGTGCCCCTTCATGATGTGCATTTGCTGGAGTTAAAGTGGTGCCTTGACTCAGATGAGTTTTTCAAGTTTAAGAGCTGTCCCAAAAAAGTGTTTTTCACGGGGCTGAAATGGAGTCCTCTCATTTTATTTCATTTCAATGGAGAAATTTGGTAAGTAAATTGAGTTACAATTTTGGACAGCGAGCAAATTAAACTTGTAAGTCAAGGTAGCACTGTATTGACTTCTTACTACGCGAGATCCCATTTCCGCCAAACAGACGAAGGCAATTTTCTGGATTTATTGCAAACGCATTCATACTTTGTGTGTGTGTGTGTGTGTGTGTGTGTGTGTGTGTGTGTGTGTGCACTCTCAGCAGCTGTAGGCGGGCGATATGTTGAGTTGACAAATGGCGGCGCTCTCAACTGTATGCGTTCACGCCACAAGAACATAAACGACGTTGGTGTCTTTTGTTAAATATTGATGTTTCCCACGCCCCCCCCCCAAAAAAAAAAAAAAAAAAAAATCGGCATTTCC
>CAAKHF010014049.1:53033-63724 GCA_901007745.1 Hippocampus kuda
AAGGTGTCGTCCCAATGGTGTGATTTTTGCTTTGCTGGTCCAATCAGCAAACTGGTAATGAGGCCCTGGTGACAAACACACACTCAAAAAACCACACAAATGCCAGCTCTGTGTGTGTGTGTGCGTGTGCGTGTGCGTGTGTGTGTGAGAAGCTCAAGTCACGTACTTTTCTCACCCAACTCGTCACACTTAAGTCTGCGGTCTAATGGCTTTGCGGCTGCACTTTGCATTAAGAGGATGACGAGCAGGAGCAGATAAAATTACCACACACACACACACACACACACACACTTCCAATGCAGGGGAAATGACTGCATATTTTCTTTCTCTGATTGTCAGTCACGAGAAGGCAGAAATTGAAACTTCTTCCTAAAAGACAGCCAATAGTAAGCTCTGTGGTCCTCTTTGGTTTCTCGTTTTTGCGTTCCTTTCTAAACCGAACGAGATGACCAAGAGATGTTCCTGTTTACACTCAAAACTAAACATAACATCCACAATTAGACATTGATTATTTAAAAAAAAAAAAAAAAAAAGCAAAGCTTTGCCTGCTTAATGCTAACAATGCGCAACACCGTTGACATGCTAACAATTAGCATCAATAGTCACGTTTTTAATAATCAGTGGACATTTGAACAAACTATTTGGAAACAAGCGCACAACTTTGCCCAAGTTCTCTCAAAAATAAACTCGATTCAAGTTGAGTTAAATTCTGCTCGTTTAATGCTAGCACACAATGCGCAACACCGTTGACATGCTAACGATTAGCATCAATCGCCCCGTTTTTAATAATTGCTGGACATTTCTATTAAAAAATTAAACAACCGCTTGACTTTGCTCAAGTTCTCTGTAAATAAACTTGATTCAAGTTAAGGTCTGCTAGTTTCATGCTAAACAAAAAACAAAAAAACCCCCCTGCGCAACACCATTGACATGCTAACATTTAGTATCAGTAGTTGCGGTTCTAGAATTAACGGGTAACACAAATTGTTTGAAAACAACCACATAACAAACCAAGTTCTCCTTACGTTAAAAAAAAAATTACTGTACTGCATTAATAATTACACAAAATCTGTGAAATGATAAATACCTCACGTGTCTTTTTGCTATATTCTCCGTAATTAAAGGGTGGCTGGAATCCATGAATGCCACTTGCATTAAATCCTTCATTCACTTAATGATCTCATCTCTCTATGAGGAATTTTTGTGGGTTTTTAAGTATTTATTTTTTAGTCTATAAAAATCTGTAAATCGTGCCGCTGGATTAAATAAGAAATTCAGCCAATGCTAACATTCATACACACCTCTTACGCCGCTGCGCTAACATTGACGTTGTGAACGCATTACGGCGTGATCATTTGTCCCGACTCGGCAAATTACATCCGGGCTCACTCGGCGGGCTTCGCGTCATAAAACCTTACGACTCTCGCGCGTACGTGCGTGCATGTGGCGATGCTAAAACCGGCGCATCAAATTTAATGTTGGCAAACTATTCCCGCGAAAGCCACTAAAAAGCACGAGCGGTCCCCGGTTGAAAGGGTCATTTTTGAAAAGCGCAACTCGTAACATCGGCCCGCTCATTTCCTTAATGGGCGTAACCATAGCAATGGATGTTCAGCATTCGTCTGATGTGACCTTTTGAAGAGGCGGCTTCACTATTTTCCCTCCGCCTCTTGTCCACTGGTGCCATTTTCATGAGTCTGTGGATTATTTGGAGTAGTTTTGTTTATTTGTAGTGTAGCGATGTAGCGGTTATCATAACGGTCATGTGATTCTGCAGCAACGTGTCCACGTTTCACTCGCCGCCCGCCTGGCCACGGTTCAAACAAGGCTTTTGATCAAGTTTCTGGGTTAGGGTGTGAAATTAGGGTTTCAAGACACGGTTAGGGTTTGAAGGTAGTGTTTCAAAGTAGGGTTAGTGGTTGAAATTAGGGATTCAAGCACAGAAAAGGTTTGTGTTTCAAGTCGAGTCAAAATAGGGGTTCTCTTCATCTGTCACTTAAAATAATGTCATCATCATCATCATCATCTTAAAATGGAAGCAGCACAGTTATTGTCAGGGTTCAGCGTCTGTCGCTTTGAGTCAAGAGGTGCAGAAGCGTCTGACGTCTTCATGTTTCCATAATTTTTCCGGGCGCCAAATGACCCATAAAATATATTTTCTAACAACAGAGCGTCCGCTCATAAATAGTAACTCAAGCATAAAAATGTAAAAACACACTCTTCAGGTCCGCATGCGTACGTGTTTGTGCGCGCTCTTGAAGTAAAGTGCCGGCTGTTTTTGCCCGCCGAAAAGGCCTGGAAAGAGGAGCGGCCGGGAATAAATTTTGTGCGGAGAAAAAGTTTTTTTTTAGTCATTTTTTGATGTTTTTTGTTGTTATTTTTATCACCAACGCCGTTTCCTCCAGCTGCTTTATCCACCTTTTGACAAGCTGCTGAACATCATTTCCAGTCGTCCTCTCGCCCTCCACAAAAAAACTTTTGTGTCGCCTTGTACAAAACCTTCCCGTGGATTGACTCAGGCAGACTGTGGAGGGAGTAAAATCAAAAGCACTTTGAGATACCTGCTATTAAAAAAAAAAAAAAAAAGACAAAATGCTCAAGGGGCGACCGTAGCTCAGAAAAGTGGAAAAAGCGAACATCACACTTGTGTGAGGTACTTGTTCCGTGTCCGTCAGGTTTTTGTGATTAGTCAAGAGATGGCATAAAGACTTTTTTTGTGGAGCCCGGCTGACGTGCTTTTTTTTTTCCATTAAGCGTAGTTCAGCTGGTAGATGATTTGTTTGTCAAATAGGGCCGTTGTCATCCTTCTCCCATCATCCTTTTTATTCCAAAAATCAACCTTTGATCCTGTGATGTTACTCAGTAGCGCGACATCGCACCAGCCACCTCCAGCTGGTCCTTGACCTCCCGCGTCATGTCGCCTTCCCCCGCTGGCACAGCACAGCAGCTTGATGAATGACTGGAGCAAGACGACCCCTCACTCGTACCTCGTCGTTTTGCACTCCCCCCTGCGGAAAGTCCCGTAACAAACGACCTCCTGCTTCTTTCTTTCTTTGTTTTATTTATTTATTTTTTTCCGTCTTGTCGGGGATCTCTGCGCTCCATTACAGGGTTGTGGGATGGATTGCGCCGGCCGCTGGTTGCCCGCGTGAGGAATGACCCTCAGATGGGAAGCGAAGGCAACAGGACAAATGTTGCTTGTTTTTTTTTGTTTTCAGCCAAGTAGTTGTCGTCGGACTCGTAGTACAAGTCGTCGGAGATGTTTTTGGTTTTTAAAGTGGGCTTGTCCATATTTTAGGGTTGCCCGTTTCTGAGCAGAAAGGGAGAAAACAAGCTTTTTTTGCTGAAAAGAAACACGAAAAGGAGGACATGGACTTTGACGCTAATATATACAGTCAAACCTCGGTTTTCGAACGTCTCTGTTCTCGACCAAATCGGTTTTCGACTAAAAATTTCGAGGTTTTTTTACGCCTCGAATGACGACTGAAAATCGGTTCTCGACCAAACTGAGCGCACTTGAATGCGTCACTTGACTCCTCTCGCCTTCCTTACACGAGGACGTGACACTTCCTTGGGTAGCGTTCCATTGTGAGCAGACGTGTTCAAGAAAGATTTTTTTTAAAGGGCGTGGTTTCGGTTTTCGAACAAATCGTTTATCGAACAGCCTTCTGGAACGGATTATGGTCGAAAACCGAGGTATGACTGTATATCTATTTTTTTTGCTTTTGTGACAGCTAACCCGAACTGGAATTCAAGTGTTTACTGCCCCCGATGTATCAAATATATTAGAGTCCTTTTTATAGTCATCAGCTTTGCAACCACTGTAATGACTCACACATCCCTGTAGATGGCAGCATTCTTTTTCTTGTTTCATCATTTGAGGTGCCCGCCCAAAATTTGATGAAAAGATTCAAGACTTGAGCCCTTATTCTTCTCTTTGGAGCTTTGTTCTGTCCCAAAGCCATTTTTTTTTTCTTGAAGTTTCATGCAAGAACGACTTTCTGCGTTGGCCCGATTGAATGTGATGCAACCTTGAATGAATGTCATTTGGCGACACGGAGTACTTGTCACATTTTGTTTGATGACGACGGCATAACGTCAGCTTCTTGTGCGGTTCACGGTGACGGCGAAAGCCGCTTTTGGTGTTTGAATGACAGCGGCGGTGGCGATGCCGAGTGATGATGCTCATCAATGATTCACGTCTTTTTTTTTTTTCTGCGCAAATACGAATGGTCACACCGGTGGGGATTGGCGGGAGGCATAGTTCCCCCGCTGACTGCTGCACGGTGGCACAGTGACACCACCACTTTGGAAAGCGCCCGCCTGCTCTTCTCCCGTAATGTCGTTTGATGCGAGGCCAACGCGGCTGCCGAGCGAAAAGCACTCCGCGCTGCACAAATGACCAAATGAACGTTTCGTTGGAGAGGCTTGGCAGGGGTAGACGGAATGACCGCGGTTGTAAAATATGTTGTTTTCAGCGGCGTACCAATCATTGAGTTTCAGGCCATTTTTCAAGTATCTGCGTTTCACGACAGGATGTAAACAAAAACAAAAATAAATCAATAGAGAGAGAATCGGGGATGATGAAAAATGATGACCAAAAAAAATGATTTGGAGATGCAAAATGTTCCCCATCTGAGGCCTCATTTAAGACAAGTGGGCATTTTTCCTGTTCCCATCAATTTATTTTTCGTTCGAGCAAAAGCGATGACAATTCGGCATTGAACGAGCAGATTTATTTTTATTTTTTTGTGGCAACCGTATGGGTGATCGAGGTTGAGTTGACCTCGGTGAATCGGTGAGATTTATTTCTGTGCTCGCTTTGTCCAGAATGAATGAATGACCGCACACAAGCAAAAAAAAAAAAAAAGACCGATGGAAAATCTGTACTTGCAGAATTTTTCTAAGCGCTTACTTACGACACAAACAATTCAAGGAAGCACTCTCCCGTTATTAGAAATTCGGTACAAACCGGTTTTCATCCAGATACACAGCTGGGGCCGACACGACCTTGCGGGGATCTCGACTGTAATTTGTTTCCTCTCCGGCAGGCGCGCCGCTTCATTTGGTGACGCCGCACGTTGAGCTTCCGTCATAACTTTCCGCGTTCACGTCATTCCTGATCCCAGGTGGAAAAATTTCTTTCTTTCGCTCCAACTTGTAACCCGCCGCCGTCACTGTATCACAAGCGGGATGAAAAATGTACAAATGTGATTAAGGCTCCGTTTTTTTTTTTTTTTTTATCCCTCCCCCTGATTAAAATATGTTTTATTGTAATGAGACAGAGCCCTTGGGCATGAAGATTCCCGAATAGAATTTTCCAAATGGAAATGAGATCGGCAGGGAGATAATACATCACTCCGTTTTTTTCCCCCCCTGCATGTTAGGCTTGCGTTTTAATGATAAAAAATCCGCTTTTAAACACGCGTGGGCGGCGCGCGCTTGGAACGAGGAGTTATTAAGAGTCACTCAGCACATTGTGTGCACACCCCCATTATTTGCACACGAGGTGCTGCTTGGATTTAATCAGCGTGCGGCACGTCACAAATCATCTTGAGCGCAGTGAAATGTTTTTAATCACATCGTGTCTTTTGGGTGGGGGCATTTTTTTGACTTTTGGATGGCTGATGGCTCGCCTAATCTTCATCCTTACTATTCCCACGTGTCAGCAGTTTCTTTTGAGTCCATGAGGCAAAAGTAACTGTCGGATCAAAACGTTGGGATGGAACTGATTCCGTGTCAACCTGTCATTTTTGCTCACATTCAAACCTTGTTCTTTGAGTTCAATATTTTAGTTGAGTGCGACTCAATTTATTATATTTGACCGACATTTAATGTTTTGAGTCATCCCAGTCATCAGTAATTATCGTGACAATTTAGAGGCTCCGGGCCAGGGCTGTTTTTTGAGCGTCTGAAAAACTTGATTTCAAGTTTCTTTTGGAGGAGCACATTCATTTTCAGGAATAAAAACACAGTCGATAAAAATATTTTGTGATTCCGAGTCAAGTCAGCGACCACAAAAAACTGTGTTGGGTGTGTACTCAGGTACTACAGCTGCGCTTTGAGCCCCAAAAACTGATTAAAACCAACTGAATTAAAAAACAAAAGTCAAGATTAAAACTGACATTCATTTTCAGGAATAAAAACATAGTCTGAATCGGTCAATCACGAAAAATATTTTGCTATTCCGAGTCAAGTCAGAGACCACAAAAACTGGTGCAGACTTGGGTTCTACAGCTGTGCGCTGAACCCCAAAAACGGATTAAAAACAACTGAATTAAAAAAAAAAAAGAAAAGTTAAGATTAAAATTAACATTATTTTTTCAGGAATAAAAACATAGTCGGAATCGGTCAAATCGATTAAAAATATTTTGTGAGTCTGAGTCAAGTCAGAGACATCCAAAAAAAAAAACGTGTTGAGTGTGGACTCGGGTACTACAGCTGTGCTTTGAGCTCTAATAACTAATTAAAACCAACTGAATTAAAAAAAAAAAGTCCAAATAAAAATTAATGTGAATAAACAAAACAAAAACTATAACCTTGAGTCAATACAGTTCTGCTTACTTCGGGTATAAAAATCAATCATGTGCTCACGCCATGCGCAATCCATCCTGGTGTAGTTCCTCGGGACACCGATGGATACTCCAAGTCAGACTTTTTCCTCAGGCTCACCATCTCGTTCAGCCCCCGGAACGCCATGTTGATGCTCTAACAGCAGCGTAAACAGTTTAGCGCTGATTGTTCCCTCTGCGGCAGCTCGTTCGCAGGTGTTGAATTACCTCCTTCCGCGCGCCATCATGCGCTTAGGCCTCCTCATCACACTGATGCGGGCAAGCAACCTCGATAAGTCACGCCACAGTTTATTAGAAGACTCTCCTGGAGCGGCCCAAAGTAAAAAAGGCCATCTCGGCCAATCTCCAAACTCCATTAGCGTTTATTAATGGGCGGGGCGGGCGGTCGGTTGGAGACTGAGGGACTGATGTTGTTTTTGTTTACGTGTGCTGGCTGGCCGTGCTGCTGGTTCACGGTGGGGCGGCGTCTCGCTTAAAAAAAGGGAAGTGCGCGCAGGACGGCTGAGCAGTTCTGTCTGCGGCATTGAAAAGAAGATAAGCCGGCCGCCAGCGCCAAGATGATGTTCGAGCACCCGCTGGGGACGCCGCTGGGCCTGGGCAGGAAACCCTCCAAGGTGGAGACAGCCAAGAGGTTCTGGAGGGTGAGTCGTGGACTCGGGGATAAAATCCGGAGCACAATGGTTGGCCGCTTCATTAGGTGCACCCGCGCAATCTATCACGATAACGTCCGACGAGAGAAAGGCGGTGGAATTGAGTTGAAAATTGAGACTTTAGGTTGGAACGGTTTGAATGTGATTTCAATTTGCCCAATAATCCCTTCCTTTCGGGAATTTTATTGTGTGGATCGGTTGTGAAAGCTGTAAAACTACATGTACAGTCATTTTAGAAAACGATATCACACGTTTCAATTCTTGTGCTTGTCAGCTAGCTGCCAACTACCATCAGACCTGCCAACTGCCTTTTGAAAAGACTTTAGCCGAGACTTGATCTCGAACACGTTCGCGGATGACACGCTTGAAGGTGAGCACAAAAAAGCCCGTGTGATTAAGATGAGAGGCGAAGACAAGCTAATGGTACAAGTTAAACATCGCTTTGCCGTCCTTCGGTCCCCTGAGAAGTCGGACTAATGAGATTGGGGAAGAGCGACGCGTGGAAGCTAAGTGACGCGGCATCAAAGTCGATTCTCATCTTTGTAAGTAAAGCCAGTGTTCTGTCTCTTGTTTAACTTGAGCTAACAAGCTACACTAATAGGGGAACGAAATGAGTGATTCATCAATCAGAGTTGGACTCGAGCCCTGAATCTTGAAAGGTGCAATTTTTTTAGTTTGGAGGGCTATATTTGGGTCTCTGGAGTACCTGTGTGACATTACAAAGGTGATTTATTGTAAGCTGCCTATGTCAGAGAAGTGTCAAGTGGCAGAACTTGGGGGGGGGGCATGCGGTGAATGCCGCGTCATTCAAAAACTCAAAATTTTGTTTTGTCGTCCATCATTTGTTGAGAGTGTCGTCTATTCTGCCCTTTTTATGCTCTGGCCCAAAGCAATGACTTACTTTAGCGCCATCTGGTGAAACCTTGTTCAGTTAATTGCCCTTGTGAGACCTTGCCTCAGTTTGTGCTAGCGTGCTATTTACGCTAGCATGCTAATGTTGTGTATTATAATTTCTCTTTTTTAAAGGTTTCTTTATTTTACTCTAAAACTAAACTAAGATGACATGTGATTAGAAAATGGATGGATGGAAGTAAATTAAGAATTGAAAGGTGGGCTTAGTCTAGTATCGAGTCTCAAGTGAGTCATACAGAACTGCTTCAGACCAAAAAGTGAAACTCGGGGTGATTGGATTCTTAGATTCCAATGAGAGACTTGCACCTTGCGGCAGATATATGCAGGCGCCAAGAAGTCTGGAGTAGATTCATTGGTTCAAGGTCCACTGATCCAGACAGCTAAATCTTGGCTTGACTGAGCTACAGAGACAAGATTGATTGTCAGGAGCATCTCTAAGCAGGATACTTTTGAAGTAACTTTTGATAAGTTATTCTCCAGCTCCATAAATGTTGAGGGACAAAGGCAGAACGCACTTTGTTTTTGTTTTTTTGTGTTTTTAGATTGTCTTAGACATGAGCTTGATGCTAAAATAAAATCGAACTAATCAAAGAAAGCCGTGTCTGGAAATTTCGTTAATTATGCTTTTATTTTGATAACATCCGAAATTGTCAGAATCATCAAAGAATTCTCTTGGCTAGCAAAACTAGCCTCATTTGTGTCGGTGATGAATGATCCTCTCCATTTTGAGTCATTTCGTTGCTACATTTTAGCATCTTACAGGCTTTTTGCAATTCATAGCAAGAAGAGCAGCAGTTCACTTTCATACAGTCTTGTGTTTCAGAACTCCACCCTGACTGCTTGATTGACCTTTTGGCCAGTCCGGTCGCAAGCCTTCCCGACGAGAACCTAAAAGTTTTGCCTCTACTTAAAAGGTTCTGCTAGCTAAAGTACTCTTCGAATGAAAGTCCACGGAGCGGAGGCAAGGCTAGTCAATATTTGGATCCCCGTGGGACATTCACTTTCAAAGAGTAAAGAGAAGCGCTGGTCCTGAATACCGATGCGACCCGACCGACTCCCCGAACCTAATCTGGTCTGGAATCAGAAGCGAGCGGTGAGGCTTTCTGTTCCTTTTCTCGCCACCGTCATCAATCTCGCCGCGCGGCGCTTGCCTTCGATTGGAACCGGGCGCGTGCCGCTCCCCGAATCGCTCCATCTGTTGCTGTCGACCCCGCTAAGTTGTACTCGACCCCACTTGACTCCACTCAGTCAGCTTGGGTCGACACCGAGACGCCGCCGCCCATGTTTACATTGCCACCATTGCCCGGGCTGATGTTTGCTTTGACTCGCTAACTGGCTTCTCATTTAAATGTAGCGACGAGAAGACTTCGTCAAGATGGCTTTGAAATGGCGTTTTATGTTTTTTAATGAGCGATATTCTTTCACTGAAATTGCCAAGAGCACAGATGTTGTTTACCGCCGCTAGTTGGAGGACACTCAAGGGGGTCTTTTCATTATTTTGCAAGTGTGTACGGAAAAAGAAAGCAATTCTGTGTTGGCTTGTTCAAGGAAATGACGCGCCGGCAGCGAGACGAACGTGCTGCGCTTTTCTTTTTCATCAAAGGACGTTTTAATTTCACCTTGTTTCTAATCGCATCGCATTGTGTTAGGCTGTGCGTCATTTGTCACGTTACCAGATAAGTCACGTATTTTATGATTAATTTTTTTTGCATGTCTCTTGGTGCCATTTTGTGGTCGTCTTTCCTTGTTGAAATGAACGTTAAGACCTGAAACCATTCGAAAAAAATGTTTAGCACGTTTTTTGTTGTTGTTTTTGGAATGACTCAATTGCATTAAATGTCAACAAATCACACGGGGGCCGTACGATGCAGAGACACTGAAATACAGGGTAGCTGTTCTTCGCAGAGGATAAATACAACATGCCTCTGAGTATGACAGAATGGTGTTTACATGTGTTGAGCTACTGCTTGTGAGGCAAAAAATATCAACCGATTGACGGCTCGCGGATTGAAACTTTTATCTTAAGGCGTCACTGTGAATTAGCGCCATCTTGTGGCATCGACGGGAGATTTTAAACCTTTCGTCACCTCTTCGGTTGTCGTTACAAATATGAGCTGCGGCGTCGCCCTGTGTCGTGTGCCGTGTTGTTCCTCTTCGCCAGTCAAAATTTGACAGCATCGGGAAGGCAAGAATTGCTATTTGTTTTGTTTTTTTGGTGGTACACAGTAATTGAGCAGCTGGGTGTCAACTTTGTGCAGTCTGACGGCGAGTTGGTATTTCTTTGTTTTGTCGTTGCTTGGCTGGTCTTTAAACACTATTCAGTGGTTAAAGTTTTTTTTTTTTCTTTGTTGTTGTCTTCCTTGAGCTCGCCTCCTGCCGAGCGAGCGCATTTGTTTTGGTAGCGTGTCGAGAGCAGAATTGGGCTTTAATGTGTTGAGCATATTCCGTGTCAGTGCAGAAGCCTGCTGAGTGAAAGAAAAACACTGCACGGTTCACAACAAGATGCTTGAAGGAGGTGCAAGAGCGTGATGGAGGTTCTGATTGGGGGTTGGGGGGG
>CAAKHF010014049.1:70841-81093 GCA_901007745.1 Hippocampus kuda
GGCAATTTTCATTTCACTTGCTTCAAGCTTTTTTTTTTTTTTTTTTTTCCTTTCTCCCCCACCTGACTTGTCCCTCGGCTCAGTGAACAGGCGACATGTTTGCAAATGGGCGCTTCACTTTACTTGCAGATCTTTTTTTTTTTTTTTGTCAGACACTGCGCGCAGTCACATTAAACACATCAGCTTCAAGATCATGACCAAACAGAGCGACGCATACAACTGTCATGCCTTTTTTTTTTTTCCTGAAGCGTAAAGAAAATGACCTCGTGAGTGAATGTCTTCCACTTTTTTTTTTCTACTCTAGCTTTCAGTCTGTCATCATCTTGTCATGCAAATGAGCCTTCATGTTCGACTCAAGCGGCACCCCGATACGATCCATCCATTATCCGAACCGCTCATCCACCAGAGAAACGCCACGGTCGTGCCGCAGCCTATCGCAGCCGTCTTCGGCCAGTAGGCGGGGCTACACTCTAAACTGGCTGCCAGCCAATCGCAGACCCCCGCCCCCCCCCACCCCATCACTAAACAATCTTAATTAGGATCAGCATCCACTGGAACAAATTCAGAAACGCACCTCTCGTTTGGAAGGCGCCATTACCATTCATGCATTATTCACCGGGAAGTTGAGGGGGGAAATTGCTTTCGAATCAACACGTCTTGCCATGTTAACAAAAAAAAAAAAGGAAATTCCAATCCAGCATCAGCACTTTTTTTTTTCTGGTAGCGCACCAAAATGTAAAAGCTTCTACTTTGGCCCGTGTCCCAGGGCCCACTCCGCAATGTCCCCAAAGTTTTCCCGGAAGGTGGTTAACTCATTCTAGGCCTTGTCTACCCTGTTTGTCATTTCATTTTTTTAATATTGTAACCCCCCCTCTCCCTCCCCTCTCAACCCCCACATCCGTCCAAGCCGAGCTGTCAGTCCAGTGGCGCTCCAATCCAGGCACGTGAAGGCTGCGCCAGCGACAAAAATCCTTGACAAGAGCGCTGCTGAATCAGCCCTCTCGTCGTCTCCCCGGCGAGGATTATTTGTCACTCGCCTCGCATCGATTTCGATTCTCCCCTTTTTTTTTTTTTTTGAGTGCGCTTGCAGAGTCGCGCAGGTGTTCTGTCAATATTTTTCTGAGGGGATGGGGGGGGGGGGGAGTAGAATCGTCACTTTTGGTTCTGAACAAAAGAAAGGAAGGAGGAAAGTGGGGAGACTGGCCCAGGCTGCAAAATCAACTCGACTGAAGCGGCTTATGTGATCTTGGCACAAAGCGGAACAAAAGCCTGGCGGATGCGCGAAGCTCTTTTTTGCTGTTGTCATCATCATGATGCCGCCTCCTTCTCCTCTTGAAAGGGTCGTTAACAATTATTTGCACCCGGGGGGGCAACTGAGAGCACAAAGTCCAAGCTCGATTATAGGACCCCCTCAGTCCAGATGGAAGTGCCTCCTAAACCTCAAGTGCATCCTTTTACTGCGCTCGTTTAGTGTTGCTCACACCGGCCACTTCATTAGGAACACACACTAATGAGCTCCAATGCAAAAGCTGTGTCGCATATCCGCAAAGATACCAAGGCTCATTTATCGAGTTGTCCTGATCAGAAATCAGGGACAATCACGTCTAGATTATTATTATTTTTTATTTTTTTGCTGATTCCGGTTCTGAGAGATTTATAGTTCCATCGAATAGCCTGCTGTTCCAGCCGCTTTAGAGCGCCTCGTTGTCAGCCCTGAGTGCAACATGCAGAGAAAGATGGAAGAGTGAGGAGGAGAGGAAATTCTTTTCAAAAAGTCCCACTTGACCGTTAGCATTTGAGCAGTCGCTTTGGACCGGAGTAGCCGCTTTAGAGCGCCACGTTGTCGGCTGTGAGCGCGCGCCCGTAGTCGGGCAGGGGAAATGGCTAATTGGACATCATTTAGACATTTTCACTTCAGGATTGACTCGCTTTTGTCGCAACGGTTTTGACTTTATTGACTGTGCGTCGACACGTTTTAATGGGACAGTCAATTCACACTGTAATCTAAGATGCGTTGACAATTTATCGTGCCGTGTCATTTCTTCGGTGTCACCCCAGGAAAATATGCTCTCAAATATTTTCGAGAAAGTTAAGAGGAGGACTCACTTTTGCGAGGTACTGTAAATTCGTAATAGTCTGTCACAGGCGACTGCACTCTGCGGGAAGACGTCGCGCAGTCACAAAAGTCCCACATCATCCGTCAGTGTTCCATTTATTCCGACATCAAACCCCCGGACGCAGCATGGCCTGATGGCACGCTTCCAACAACCCCCCCCACCCCCAAAAGGTTGCTACCTGTTTTGAAGAAATACTTTCTGGAAGAGTTGGCGGGCTACCCGCCAACGCCTCCTTCCCGCCTACCACGTAGCCCGCGGGCGGCGGCCATCACATGCTCCTATAGCACTCGTTTGACAAACATGATGGAGGACACAGAGTGGCCTTGCTCTTGAGAGAGAGAGAGAGGGGGGGGACCCGAGGTGTGCGTCTTTGTCCTCCCCACGCTTGCCCGCTAAGCTCGTGCTCGCTTTCTCTCCTCGCGTCTTGCCCGCCCGCCTGCCAGCACTTTCCTCACTTTCGAAATGTTCGGCCTTCGCCGTAGTGGACGACTCCATTGTTATGTGCCGAGTGTCGGGAAAAGCCGAGGCCGCCTAGCATCTTTTTTAAAAATATTTTTTTTTGTGTCGTCTTCATCACCGAATTCATCCACAAGAGCTCCGACAAGCAGCACCAGCTACTTAATTTTTCCAGACATTCTAGTCAACGGTATGCTTTGTAATTTAATTTGTGTCCAAAGCACGGTGCAGAAAGGCACGCTTGCTGGCGAATGGCTTGAATTAATCCACAAAAAAGAAAAGAAAAGAAAAATGTGTACATGTTGTACACTGTTGAATAAAATGGATGATTTTAATTGACCGCCTTGGTCACATGTATACTTAATGCGCAGTGTACATGCCATAACTAACAGTTAAATCATCCACAATACAGATACAATGACCAGAAATAATCCACAAAATTATTTCTTTACACGCGGACCTGTCATGTTTTGGTTTGTGACCAACAGGTGGCACTGTAGGGCTCCCTCTGCAGTTGCACACCCTGCTCCTCCCTCCTGCCTGCTTTTTGGGGTCCACCACCACCTCGCAACGTGACAGGACCCCTGTAAATGTCAAATGATTAATATTCGAGCTCCTCCCGCCAGTCATTCGCGATAACCTTGAACAATCGTGATAAATCTGTGCTTGAAATCATCCACAACGTCAAAAAGTACACTCGTTCGCACCCAGGCACAATACGCATGTTTAGAATGCAATTCCTCCTGTTAACAATTTTTTTTATTGATGACCGCCGTCTTGCGCAATCGAACTGAACGGAGTGACTCGAAATAACCCACAAAGGCAAGAGAATCCAAATCACACTTTTAGCACGTATGGCATGTGATCACTTGCATTAACGCGTCGATTTTGCCCATCTGCCCACCGGTAGAAAATCAGCAGGACTTCAAGCGTTCAAGTTATGCGCAGGCACGCGGCCGTCCGCTCGGGATTGTGGGTAATTGCCTTCGGCCGCCTCTCGATTTTAATTAAGTGCGCGTCAACGCCCGCCCAAGACCGAGTCAAGCTGCGCACCAAGGTATTAATTAACAATAAGCGCATCTCCGAACAAATCGGCGAGAGTAATTGTCGCGCGGTGCATGATGGGAACACGCCGACACGTTGGCCGTAAGTGTCATTAATCATGTCGGCCAATCGGGAGGCAATACAGTTGACTTCCCTCTCGGGGACATGTTACGGAGAATGGAATTTTCTTCATGGCTTGTTAGCCAATATTGGACTCGCTGGAGTCCATGCCATTTACATAACCACCCCCACCTGTGACTCGGCACATATTTGATTGAACATGTTGCTGCCTGCGCCACATGCACAAATCGGCACTTTAATTGACAAGTCTGTGAAGTGCTGCTTCCACGAGTGAAAATTTTCTCGACCTTGGCGATTCGGATTGTGCATCTCTTCAACAAAAGACAATTCAATACGTATCGCGATAACGCGGGGTGGCGAGACACTTTGAGGGCGGTTCGATTTTAAAGCGCAGCAGTTCGGTTCGATTCGGTGCGATTTCGATTCGATATGGTACGGCTCAGTTTGAGAGGGCATGATGCAATGAGCGTATTGTTGTCATTTTGAATACAAATGAATGAACTTGCCAGCACTGTAAATGTTGCATTTACTTAAAAAAAATATATAAAAATCTGCTATTTTGCATGTCATTTTTTTCCCCACTTAACAGCAGCCAAGAAGACCAAGAATCCATTTTTTTAATACCCCGCTGACATCCCCAAACGTGCATTTATTCTCCAGTTAACCTATTAGCGATGTAAATTTGCCTGTTCCAGCGGCGGCCAATTAATATTCAATGAGCTCAAATTCCTCATGAATTCAACATGGAGGTCGCGGCGCTTCATTTGCATGCGCGTCGCCTCGAATTGATGCGTTGGCGCCGCAGCCTCGCTCACTCCTCTCGCTCGCTTGCTCGTGCTCTCTCTCTCCTCTTCGTCCTCCTCCTCCTCCTGCTCGTCTTAGTCCCGAGCAGCGCGTCCTTTCCTCACCTTCCTCATCAGTGGAGCTCCTTCTTCTTCTTCTTCTTCTTCTCCTTCTTCTTCCTCAGCTGCCACCCACCGGTTGCTGCCACACGGGGGTATATCTTGTTTTTTTTTTTTTTTTTTGCCCCCCCTTTTTTTTTTTTCTTTTCCTTCCACTGCTGCTTCATCAATATGACCACAGCCAAGGACGGCAACGCGCTCAAAGCGGCTCAGCAGCAAGAGCAGGTAGCGGCAAAAAAATAAAAATAAAAATCAGCTGGCATGGAAGAACCCATCGCAGCCTGTTCGGGGCAGAAAGTGCGCGTCACCTTGCTGCAGAGTCGAATGAACTTCATGTGCGGATTCTGTCCACTGGGTTGTGTTTTATGCGTGTGTGTGTAACCAGTGGCACGATTGATGGTGTTTTAGTCGCGTTACATTTGCACGGTCATCAACTCAAACATCATGTGACTTTTTACTCGGTGGAAAAAAAAAAAAAAAATGGGCTCGCATGTTGATGTTCTTCCAGTCGGTCTTTTGTTTGGAAGACTGAACTGTCGGATAATCCGAAAGGATAAAATCAGCTTTAATTGGGAATTTACGGCAGAGAAGTGGACGCCGACGGCACGTCAGAATAAGAAATCAAATGAAAGAATGGATTGACAAGTGTGATAACCATAATTTGCGGATGTCGGCGTGGGAGTAAAAAAAAAAATAATCTGTCGATGTATCAACTCAAGACCGAAACAAACCCCACCAAAACTGGTCACGTTTGAGTGACGGGTACACAGGAGTACGAAACGACATCCTGTGTCATGCCAAACTGGACAGCCGCAAGAATCGCAGCGTCGCAAATGAAATCGACTCCGGCCCGACTAAATATCGGCTGTGGAGTGACGCTTCGAAAAAAAATAACCAGTTAGGAATGAAACGCTACCAAATCAAGTGATGCACTGGAACCAATTAACAAAAGTGATGTTCTGGATTTTTTTTTTCCTAGCTTGTGCCGAAAGGTGGAACTGCAAAAATGTCAGGAAAAGCCTACTAGAACAACTGAACACGATTGACAAACACTCCAAATTGTGTCCGGCGGTGTGCTGAGTCGCATTTAACATCAGCTTGATTGTGATTGGTTAATTCTGAACGCAGCTCTGCTTTCAAGACAGTGTTCACACCGCATTGTGTGTTTTGGGGAAGCAAAAAAAAAAAAATTTGGTTGGATCGGTTATCAGCGGGGAGAACAAATCGCGAAAAACCAGCCAATTGAAAAAGAATATGTCGACTTTTTTTTTTTTTACGCCGACAGTAAAGAAAAAGGAATGGGCGCTTTGTGATAAGCTGTCGTCCATGACGAATCTCCCAGTTGAGCAAATCTGCGAAGCGCGCGTGCGCGTGTGAGGACACAAATGGCGAGCGGCAGCAAAACGGCGCCCGCCGCCTCTACGTGAGGTCCTGTCGCATTGTCCTGATGGATGGCAGGAAGGTGGGCGACATGTGCTGGCTGAGAACAGAGCGACAGAGGCCAGCCGGGCGCAGATAGCGTCGGTCGGCCGCTAATCAGCCGCTCGCAGGAGGCCTCGGCGGCAAGTCGGGAAGCCAATTGGCGCACGTTTTTGCTGCTTTTTCCATCCCTTCAAGATGTGGAGGACAATTTAAGTGCCGTTTGTCTTGTCATTCTTTTGTTGTTGTTCTCAGGCGAGTGGTTAGCACGTCTGCCCTCACAGTTTTGAGGTTGAGGGTTAGATTGTTGGCTGTTAATTCGTTTACGTGCACTGAGTTCCCGTGATGGTTTATTAGGGGAAAAAAGGAAAGATTGAAGCTCTTGAATGCCAATGCGCATTTGAAGTCGATGAAAAAGTCCTCCTGGGCTTCATAAGATAAGATAAGATAAGATAAGATAAGATAAGATAATCCTTTATTTGTCCCACACTGGGGAAATTTACAGCCTTCAGCAGCAAGATTGTAGGTAGAAAGAAGAGAAAAGTTTAAGAGATGCTATCAAACGATGCAAAAACGCTGTTGACATGCTGACTGCTCACTTTGATAGTCGCCGTGTTCGAAGGCACTGACGTTTGAACGCAAAAGCTGGAGCAACTCGTTTGCATATATTCTTTATCCTCTCTGAATACTGACAGCGTTGTATTACGTTGCTTATAGTGGTCGTGTGTTCTTCTCCATTTGTATCTGCAGTACTTGATAGCGTTATACTGCCTCCTGGTGGTCAAGGGGAGTACACCAGAAGGAGCGGCACCATGAATTGGCCTGCAGCATGAAATAATCAACAAACGGTTTCATTCTTGGCATTCTGGTTAATTATGTCATGACTCCACTTTTTTATAAAGTATATCAGCGTACTATTTATCCTTGTTTAAAAACAAGCAATGGAGGCTGGGGGAGAAAATGATGGGGGACATTTTCTCCCCTGGCCTCCATTCTGGAATGGCCAACTGACACACTCCCATTAGGCTTATCTGTAGCACAATAATGGCTTGAAACACATGCCAATGATGCGTGGGCCTCTGTTGTTGCCGTAGCAACCACTGATCACCTTCACTTTGATAGAGAAAAAAATTAACGAGGCACCTTTTAAACTATCAATGCATCGATCAGAGGCTGGACTGTAGCAGTCGGATTTTTGTTGTTGTTGTTGTTGTGTGGGGTCATTTTGCTTTTTGGTAAAAGTGTCAGAATTAGTTTCAATTTTCAAATTTTTTTTTTTAATGGTAACGTGAAATGTGCTGCGGGTCACCAAAGAAACAAATTCAAATATCTAATAGTGTTGGGGATGAAGGCAATTGTTATTAGGGGTAATACAGCATGAGTGATGATATTTAAAAGAGCCCTGAAGAAATACGACACATCACGTGTGGCCATTGTTTTCACGATCCTCAGCGAGCTCCGAGACGAGTCTTGCGGCTCGTTGGTATTCCGCTACTTCTCACAGCTATCGGTGGCTCAGCGCATCGTTTAAAGTCGGATCACAGCGCCGAGCGTTTAATGAGGAGGGCTCGGGCTTCGCCGTCTATGGCGACGCCTCCACCGACGCCTCCGCCGACCCGAGCCCAATAATCTGCCTTTTGCCGCTTCACCGCCGAGCGGCCTAAGGAGGCTCTTAGACAAGCGTGAGAGCATCTGCGGCCCCCAGAATGAAAGGAAGTGAAAGCATCGTCTTTATCCACTTTGCTCTTTTTTTCTTTTTTCTTTTTAAGTGGGCAAACTGCACATTTTGTCCGAAACCCTCCATCAGCCACTGGAAACAACAATGAGGTGCTCAAGTTGCGGTGCAGCTGGTACACCGTCACTATTAGCGTGGGATCGGGACGGAGCCCTGCCGCGAATAACAAAATAATGCCTGTAATCAATTTCCAATTATATATTCTTTGTCCTCTGCAAGGAGCTGAGCCTTCCACGCAGTCGCAATGTCCTCGACGAGGTTATGTTCGCAGTATGTCTGTCTTATACTGCCCCCCAGTGGTCAAGTTGAGAAGCGGGAATATTTATGCTAAATTTGACAAAATTCTTTTTTTGTCATTCTTGACAATATTTTAAGTACAATATTACATATCACATCAACAAAAATTTGATGTTAATTTTTTTTTTTGGGGGGGTGGCGGAATGGATTAATGGCATCTCCATTCGTTTCAATGAGGAAAGATTGAATTGGTAAAATAAAATGGACTCCAAATTAAAGTGCGTCCTTATTTGAAATTTTACTTTTCCATAGCCACTTGGCAAAGCAGAAAGTCACGCACGCGGCCAAGGCTCTCTGTCATTTCCGCTAACCACCCAGGCTAAACTCCAGCAAAGATTGTGATTTTGCAGAAGCACGAAAATTGCAGATCAGCGAGGCTGGCGGTGAAACTGATATATTTGTGAATATAGCGAACTGTACATTGACTGTCGTCACAAATAAAAGCTGTGCAGCTACTATCTGATCCCGTGGCAGAGAAAAAAATCTCACAGGCATTAATCAGTGGCGTTTTAGTGCCACTGCCACTTCCTCGTGATGAAGCACTAATGCGACAGGGCAAGGAAAAACCGCTGACGTTTTTGTTGTTGTTGTTCGTTTAATAGCTGTTGATCGCATGATCACTCTTGAATTGGTGTGGGCATGTGAGCTGGGGGGGGTGTTGGGGGTGTTTCATGGCCTGAAAAGATCAGTGACTATGCTGCAGGTTGTTTTTGTGTCGCATAGGCTCGATCGGAATCGGTGATTTGTTTGTTTTGTTGTTATCATCATCGTAAAACTGTAACCTGTCGAGACGGTGTTTTGGAAGCGACATCTTCACATATTCACTGACTGCGCTTGCAGGTGTAAAGTTGCGTGAACCAGGGTATTATCGAAACCGCCTCATCGAAGGCATTTTGAACAGTTGAAAAGCTTACATGTCGCGTTTTTCACAAAATCGGAATCGCAATAGCTTTATTGGGGCGCCACCACATCCCCATTTTGCAGGTGCGCCATAATAAAGAAAGGGCGAGGGGTAGGCGGGGGAAGCCAATGTCAGCCAACGTGCTGAACACGGCCGGCAGCACTCCACATCATCATGCCTAGTGTAAACCGCGATCGGCATACAAATGAGCCAATGCCCGCCGCGTTCCTGTGGAATCTCGCGGATCAACTCAATTATGAGTTGAGACTCGACTGTCATCTTGTCGCATTTGATCACAGCAACGTGTTTCATTTTTATTTCCTGTGAGTCATTCCAGAGGCAGCAGTGGGGGCGGGGGAGGCGGGGGGTAGCGGGTCACCTGCACGGCCTAGATGATGCACTTTGCAGAGATATAATTGGCCTCCTGTTTCTGCTCCCGTCCTTGACTGATAAAGACACTAATGCTCGCAGCGTGCCGATTATCAAGCGGCGCCGGTGCGACGTCGAGGATTGGTTGTTGTCAGCGATTAAATCCTTCTTCGGCTGTGATTTAAATGCGATGATTAATATTCAGTCAGTAAAATGCTCGCATAATCCCAACTGGCTAATCGAGCCCACGTTTAAACATACTGGTAAAAATGATGCGATACTACGACACCCGAGACCAGTCTTTCTACTATTCTGTCTACGCTGATGATATTTTGATTGTATGTTGTATTCGAGTGAAACGTGCGCCATGTCATTTGAAATTCATTTCATAATAATTGCTTCAAAGGCAATTTGGAATTCTCGAAGGATGAACTCTGGATTCAAACCCTAGCTCTCATTTGAAACGACAAAGTGTATTTTGAGGCAGAAACCTGGTTGCAATTCCTTATTGGTACCTTAGTGTTTCTTTTAACCCTAATTTCAAGTCATAATACTTCTTTCTCAAGCTAATCCTGTTTTGAAACCATAACGTAGTAATGAAATCTTGAATCTTGAAATCTTCAGAACAACCCTAACTCCAGTTTCAAAATCATTGCTCGAAAACCCCGACCCTGTCTGAAAACCCTACAGAAGCTCACCTGTGTTTGAAGCATTTGCTTGGAGCTCATTAAAAAAAAGAAAATTTGCTTCCAAATCCAATTCGAAACTCTACGCATTGTTTCAAAACCTAATTTTCAATGCTAACCCGGTTTGAATCCTTCCAGTTAAACGGTAATCCAGTCTTGCATCCGTAACCTTTCGCTCAAATCCTAATAATCACTCGGTTCCACAGCTGCAGAAGCTGCTCGTCTAATTGAATCGTTGCATATTG
>CAAKHF010014055.1:0-10516 GCA_901007745.1 Hippocampus kuda
GAGGAGCATCTGAGAAGATTCAGATGATGCGTGTGGTGCTGAAGATGAGTGAAGGATTGCAAAGTCATAACTTCTTTACAATGTGCAGCCTTGGAGATGAAGTTCAGGAGAGAAAGCTGACTATGGTGGCAACAGTCAGAAGAAATAAGACAGAAATTCCCGGTGAAATTCTGAAGATGCAGACCAGAACTCTGCATTCCTCAGTGTTTGTTTTCACTGAGAAAGCAGCAGTTGTTTCATACTGCCCAAAGAAAATCAAAAATGTTCTTCTCTGAGCACATGAGAAGACATGAAGCCACAAATGATCCTGAACTACAACTCCACCAAAGGGGGACTTAACAATCTGACAAGCACACATACAACTGCCAGTGCAATACTTTGTAGATAAAACACTGAAAAGCTCAGAAAAGTTAAATGAAAAAAAGAAACATGACATGGAAATTTTTTTAATTAAACAGTTCTTAAATATGCTGTTGGGATTAAAAATCGGTTGCCTGTCTCTTTTCTGAATGTTTCCATCATTTTAAACCAAGTTGTTACTGGTATAACCTGTTTTTTGACTATTTTGTGTGGATTTTTACAGTACGGGTCAAAATGACCCACAACATAATCAATGTGATTTTTTTTCAACATAATATGAGGGTTAAAGTCCACTCAGTCCAAATCTTTTGGATTCATAATTCATTCAACATAGTTGTCTCTCATGTTCCTTCTTTATACATTGTTGGGTTCCTCGGTATTGCCCTGGTCATGGTTTTAACGTGGTGTCCCAAGCGATACTACCATCCCACACGCACACATCATCAATTGAAACTTACAGTCAGATCCTGGCCCATCCATCCATCCATCCATCAATGTCCAGCACCACTTATCCTATTCAGCATTATGGCAGAGGCTGAAGCCGAGCCCAAGCACGCCATATGGCAAATTACACCATCGACTGGTTTCCAGGCAGTTATGCCAATGTTGAATTGCGTATTCTGTGGTAATTGATCCCCCACCAGCTGAATCAAAGTCAACGATGGCAAGCAGGACAGAAGCAATGGCCTAGCAGATCAAGGCCTTCATTCCAAATTGTACCACAGTGAGCTGAACTGATCTTCCACTTTGTGGATTTTTGGCTTTTGAGTGAGCTAGAAAGGTGGCACCTTATCAACCCCAGCTGACGGATAGTACTCCTCCACACCATCGCTCCACCAGACCCTGTCCTAATTGTTTCTGTCTCCAAGGTAGCAATGCTGTTCTTTGAAGTTCAAACCTCTTCCTCTTCACAAAGGCGTCTGACGACAGGAGCAGAGAGCGAGGCAGATGGGCCACGACAAGAAGCTGTGAACCTGACGTCTCTCTCTCTCTCTTCCCCTTTCAAGTGCGCCAGTTCAATCAGCCCATGCCGCACAAGCTGTTGTGGAGCATCTTTGAAATCACAGTGTCTGCACAACAATCTTGACCATTAATGACTTATTGTTCAGTTCCAAAAGGCTCCTGATTACACACCATTATGCACATGCACATCCACTGATGAGCGCAGACAGGAAACACAATGCCACCTATCAACATCTGGCCACGTTTGGTCACGCACACGCACAGCGCGCACCAACCCTATGAATACGTCTCCACAGTAACACCCTAAAGTAACAAGGGACAAGACACAGATGAAGAAGGGCTATGTTAATTCGGTTGCTTCCCTTCAACATGTTAACATCAAACATCTCTGGCGGACTCGACAATACTGTACATTAACCCACCGATGCAAATTTCAGTCCTGTATTTTGTATCGCACTGCAAATCTTTCATTTTTGATTGCACAGCACGTGCAAGGGAGATGTCAAATTACAAAATGTTATCATGACAAGAAGCCACCAGACACCCTTTTTTGGGGGAAGTGTTGACAGGTACAAGAAGTCAAACGTGTAACACGGTCATTCCACACCTAAACTATCACAATGGCTTGACAATCCAGCTATCATTAGACGAATTGGAGCTGGAAAACATACAGTAACTTGTGTCTGTCGAGTGCTGGGCCTTAATTAGGAGGACGGTATTGGGAAATTGGCACGTTGAAGCGTGTGCCAGATAATAAAGCCTGCTGTACTAGAAACACGTTTCTCTACCTAAACCAGAATGGATTATTACGCAAAAGTCCCAAGGTGTTACCTGTATCTTCTTTGCCAACATCCGAAAGACTCATGCCTGACAAAATAATTATTTTTGCCAGCAGATAGCCACTAAGTGAATGACCCATACATATGGATCTGATTAGACTTTATTTTAACTTTCATAAACTAATTATGCATCTCCTAAACTAATTATGCAATCTGATTCATGTCCATTTTGATTCATATCTATAGTGTCAAATCACAACCAAAGTTATGTAAGGCATTTTTTTTTTTAATATGGAAAAACTTCAAGACCACAATTCTTAAAATAAAGACCCAATAAAATAAAGAACAACTTTTCTCAAACAGGAAGAAACAATGACTAGAACCTACTTGGCCCAGCCACTTCAGTCAAGACACAGAGGGTGATGGGAGAGCAATGTATGTTGTCAAAGTAGGACCAATAGTGGCATTTGCAACTAATGCTGAGTGAAGTCACTGGCCAATATCAGAAAACAACCAAAGAAAGATCTACTACTCCAACTACTACTACTACTACTACTACTATAATTATTAATATGATCTTTCGATGGACCACTGTAAGTGTATTTTGACGCTAGTAGATACAAAATATGTTTCTGGATATTTAATGTCCTAATGAGGTTCAGGAGTGTTGTGGAAGAGTTCTTCGCAGTCACAGTCACTCGGGGATGGCATTTTATTATCAGGTGTTAGTTCTGCATTGTTGCTGCCTGTTGTTGACACTCGTGAAGCTGTTTGTGTTCATTGTTCAAATTGTGCCGCTTATTTCTGCTGTTCGGTAAACACGGGATATGGGTCACTTGAAAATACATGAAAATGAGCAATCAAAATAAATTGCATGCAGCACTAAATAAGAATTGTTCCTTTAAAACTGCAGTGCACGGTCTTAGAATGTGAATTGTCCATTTGCACTTGACACCCCGAAATCAGGCTTCACGTGGCATGGACCTGTTTTTTGAATTAATCTGCGGTTCACTTTTCTACAAAACCAAGAATTGACATTGCACTTGGCTCTGCACCTGCTGGAATATTTGTTACTGCAGTGACTGCAGCATGCTCTCTAAGTTTCTTTTTTTCTCCCCCAAACGTATTTTGCAACTCCTGGGTGAGATTTCCCCAGCCACCTTCCTTTCACATTTTGTTGCATTCCCTCTTTCACCTTTTTCGCTCCATTCAATACGTGTCACTTTTGTATGCCTCCTCACTCATATCTTCAAATCCAGGATTCCACTTTTGTGCTCACACCACTTCCCCACCTCTTTCCTGATCACACATTTGACTTCACTCTCCTCATGTCCAACAACTGCCCTTTCTTCAGTTCCTGAGAGTAGTCTCGGTACCAGTTCTGCACCTCACTGCACCTCTTCACTGATCGACTGTGTTGCTGTCAGACCATGATGTTTGGTTCTCCTTCCGTCCATAAATCTTTCTCCAAAGAGTTTATTTGATGGGTTAGCTGCTTTGACAAAGGATGAAAATCAGTTGGCTGATGCAGCTTTTTTAACCTATTTTCTTTGCATTTCATTATTGAAACATATATTGTGCTGTTTTATTTGAAAAATATCCATTCGTATCATGATCAGCACTGCATTTTGAATAGAGAAAAAACACATTTTACTTGAGCAGTTTTTACATGTGTATGTGTTGCATCCCACCCGCCCTCCCGAATCCAAAGTCAGCTGGTGTTAGGCTTCAGCTCATTCGCGATCCAAATGATAGATGTTTCTCATGCTGTGATATTTGACATTTTTGTGAAGTCAGGCTTAAGGGGTTGAGTATTTATTGGTGTCGACTTTTCAAGGTGTCGTGAATGGAGTATCGAGTTAGTATTTGTGCATTTAACAGAAGGACTTCAGGCTTCGGTTGAAAACACTGCTCCGCCTATTAGACAGACTAATTGCACATTTATTACACTAATATACTCACTAATTTACCGGGGACAACATCTGCTCGAAGCACTGCAATCTTCACAGTGACATATGCAGTCTGGGCACTGTTACATTTTTCATTGCCGGAGATATAGACCATGATTGATGAAGTACAGAGAACATTGTAATGGAGGTGTTGAAGTAGACGCACCGAGTTCAGCAATGTAAAGCGCTATTAGTCTGACCATGTAGACAGGGCTTGATTGGCCTTATGACTCACTTGCAATTGTCCGTAGCCACATTTAGCCGCTTTACTCATGACTCTGCATTAGCATGAACAACCGAGAAAAATAAATGAATCGTGTTGTTCAGGCGCTGTTGCGGATGACTACAAGCATTTGGATTTCTCACTGCGTCTCTACCTGAAACTTTGTTTTTTCTCCTCACTGTAAACACCAAATCAATGTCCGTGTTACAGCCACTCGCCCCACAGGGAAGCCTTTTACGTCACACCGCAGGAATTACTCATGCCTATGTTAGTCTTTGGTAGAGACCTTATGATCTGAGACTGTTAGAGAATTTGCACCTCCTCTGTGAGGATAATTAGATCTCTGTTTGGTCAAACAAATGAAATCAGATACTTACCCAATGTTCCAGAACCAAATTAGTATTGTAATTACTTGCAGGATGTCTTCATTAATAATTGCTAGGTTGTTTATCGTAACAAAATATCAATACGGCGTTCAGCATAATTGAATTGAATACCAATATCAGATGGCTTTACAGCCACTTGATTTATAAACACATCAATGGCTTTTGGAAAATCAATTCAACCACTCCATCGAACTTTGGGTTTACTTTTCAGCAAGCTGGATGCTATTCTGCTAAAAGAACGATTGCCGAGTGCATTGTAACATGTTGAACAAAGACTAGAATGGGATAGAATACAATACAACTCTTCCAACACTGTCACAACAATTGAAATCAGTTAGGCATCTCACAATTTAACAAACACTGGTACATGATTAAAAAAAAAAAGACAGTTATTTACATCTTTGAGAACGTCTTTTGTGATGGTGGTAGTGTGATGATTTAGATTCAGGAAGGGAGGGGAACGTCATGATACTGTAATAAAGATGCACGCAGTCGCTGATGCAATCTGTCGTTTTTAATAAACAAAAAGAGCAATAACACACACATTCATACGAGTTGCTGTGAGCCACAACTCACGCCCATGCGCTCCACACTCAAACTACCGGAGCCAATATTCCCCCAACCTGGCTCCTCCCCTCTCTACGACGTCACACAAATACAAGAAACAGATATTACAATACCATTAGCTGTCCGAAGCACTCTGTAAGAATAGGTGTCTCTAAAGGGGGCGGGGGGGTGTGTAGTGTACATCCAATCATCCACCTTCTGCGGGTCCATTCTGTCCTTCACAGTACTGCTCCTGAACCAACGTGTGCACCAGGAGGTTACGGGGCTTCCCACGGTGGATCCGTAGAAATTCATCAGCAGGTCTGAGGGAGCCGGGCTTGGTACATTTTCCTGTTCCTGAGTAAGTTGAATCTTTGACGTGCTTTCGCCACCTGGCTGGAGATGTTGGTGGACCAACTGAAATCTGTGAAGATCTAGACTTCGAGGAACTTGAAGCCATTTCTCTCCGTTGATGTAGAGGGCCGTGTACGCAGTACTGTTGGATTTCCCCAAGTCCATGTTTATCTCCTTTGTCTTGGCTGTATTCCGGTCGAGGTTGTTTATTTCATACCATCCCCTGAAATGCTAAAACTTCTGTAGGTCGACTCATCATTGTCCCTGATCAGTCCTACAAGGGTATTGTCGTCAGCAAATTTGATGATGGTATTGATTAGGTGAATCGGCGAGCAGTCATGTTTAAAGACACATTTAGACAATTTGAAATTTTAAAGATCCTGTACGTCAAAGATTAATTGGTCTTCAAAAAAGAATTGTCGATTTGATCATCGATTATTAGTTGATTCGGTTTTGCACATCTATTTTTGTGGGAGGTTGGGGAAGTAAAAATAAACAACTGAATTAGTGTGGTTGGACAAGTAGTGAGATGTGGGGATGTGGCTCTGTTCAAAACGAATCAGTCACATTTATTGTCATGCTAATTGGGAGTGGGCACAGAGCTGCCTGCCATGTTTCGGATATTCTTGACTTTTTCCGTTTTCCTTTCTGGCAGTGGCCGGTCCTTTTCGTGACAGCCATTTTGAAGTCTTCATAATTCCTTCCACCTTGTCTAAGGCTCCAGGTATGACTAAACTAAAACTGCCACAAAGCATGTTGCTGCCACCACCACGAAATAACGGTGCGGTGTTCTTTTGGTTGAACAGGTTGTGTTGTCGTAAATCAACTGTATCTAGTTTATGGTTGACTGTGTTTGGGTGATTCGGAAAAAAAGGTCAGCAGTAAATTTTAGTGAATGTGAATGGTGTAGCATGCCTTTGGTTTGGGTGATGTCCTCTTTTGTTCGAACTTCTCCATATTTGTACACCCTGTCCGGCATTCCGGGGGAGTTTTACGAAGTAACGAAAATGTCTGGCTTTAATTTTTTTTCACGGGATCCATTGGCATTTGTTTAATTTGAATGATGTTATGAGAGAGACCGGGGTGCTTTTTCCGGTGTGTGTGACGTGGAGAGAGAACCCAGAAGAGAAGGCAGCGGCAATTAGGACATATGTGTGGAGCAGGTGAGCTCAGCTGTAAGTGTGAGGGCAATAAAAAACCGTTTGCTGCTGAAATCAGATGGAATGAAGCCCCAGTTGAACAAGAAAGAAATACGACTGTGTTTCACTGTTGTGATTGAAGTCACTGGACCGAGAGGTGCGTTACGATTACGCTCATAAAAGGTAACAGTGTGCAAAGTACGCAGAGATATATACATACAGTCAGGGGCGTCACTAGGTTTCAAGAAGAAGGGGGGCTAAGCCCCAAGGGGAACACAGCCCCTATAGGGGGGTACGGGGGCATGCCCCCCCGGGAGAAATTTTTTCTACATTGTATTAAAAATCCATCAATTCCGTGCACTTTGAGAGCAAAATGAAGAGGCTATGAAGAACTACACACATCACATTAGTATCCTCTTTACTATGATGGGGCTTCCTCCCCTGAACTTTAACTGGACTAGATAATAGAAATTATAAAGAGTTCAAAAGTTCAATGTTACTGTAAGCTCCGATTGCATTTTGGGAACAGCCTCGCAAGTAAAATTAGCCTTGAGATCTGATAAACTCACCTGTCCAGCAGAGCTCCACCCCGGCTCACTCTCTGTGCGTCTTTGGCCTGATTCCTATCAAATAAATAAATGTATTTATTTTATATGTATTTATTTTTATATTTATTTATTTTATATAGACCAAAATCTCAATAGGTGTTGCCTCAAAGAGTTGGTGTAATGATTATTTATGTATTGAATAATAATATGGTGCTTAATTTTTATTAAGCACCACCTTAATTTATCCAAAAGGGAACACTTGTTTCAGTGCAGTTTCTGCTGTTACTGGAGATATTTTAGCGGACTATAGTCACTAGTTTTACCAGCATGGATGAATTGAATACTTCATTTACCTTTCTAAAAAACTGTCGAATATCCATCTTGTCGACTCAACCTGACTTTCGGCAATGAACTGTCAGTTGTTGCGTTAGCATTTGATGTGGCGATGGTGACAGACTGTTGTTTCTGTATGTTTGTTGCAGAATAACGAGACACCGGACACCAGAGTGTTCGTTATGTGCCGCTGTATTCAAAACTGCCGGCTGCACAAACAAGCGCACGCACTTCACACGTGCTGCTGGGGCAAACCATTCTGAAAGAGGGGGGGTTTCACTCCCCCTAACAACTGTCGCCATCGCCACATCAAATGCGAACGCAACACCTGCTGCTTTAAGGAAACCTGGGAGATTTAACACTACAATAATGGCAGGTTTTCGAAATATAATTGAAAATGGCCACATTACATTGAATTTGATGCAATATATTAGCAAAAGTAAAGGAAAAATAAATAATACTTTTTTTTAAATATTTTTTATTATTTTTATTATTATATGTTGTATTTTTATTATTTTATTTATTATTTTTATTATTTTTTATTTTTATTTTTTAAATTATTTAGGGGGGCTAAAGACATTTTTAGGGAGGCTGAAGCCTCCCTAAAATAGGCCTAATGACGCCGATGCATACAGTATATATATTTCAATGTCTAATGAAGGTGGCGGTCAGAGATCTCAAGGCTCGTATAAAAAGACAATTAGAGAGTTCATCAGCAATGCTGACTGAGTTCCTGAATTGTTTGATCCGGGAACACAGAATGAAGAAGAAAACAATTATGAGGAAGAAAATGACTATCCTTGAGAGACTCCTGTTTTATCATTTACATTATTTCACTGAAGAAATATTTGCTTGAAGCTGGATTTTCTCCAGAAGAGGTATTATTTGAACATTGCCAACTAAGATTTCAAAAGAGAGCTATTTAGATAATAAAGATGTCATTTCCTTCCTTAGGTATTTTAAATTCCACACGAACATTAATATTGCAATATGCAACACCCAAATCATATATTGCATGTTTTTCCAATGCGGTGCAGTCCTACTTTAAATATATTAGATTTATAATGTACAGCGTCTTTCATTATCTCAAGGCCGCATGTCCTGTTTATTGGAAATCAAAATATGGTCATCCTACCTTGAGTTATTCCCTGGTCCTTGTCTGTTTTCTTTTTGCGCCACATGAGCAATGCATGCAAGCAGAGGTGATTGCGCTCTGTGTCAACATGAGGCGACTGCAGTCCAAGCCAATGTTTCTGGCAACTGATGGACCGTGCTGCCACTGGGAAATCAATTGCATAGGTGTCAACACAGCCGAGGCAGCTGGCTGCTGTGGGGTTGGGACCTGTGCATTTGCGTATATTTCAACAAATTACATGGACACGTCCATTTGGAATACAGTATAGAAATGGGTATATTTGCATGTTGCACAAGCACAAGTTCATCACAAATTCAAGTGTGAAGAATAGTTTGTATTTCATACAGAAGCAGGTACTGCCGTTCAGACATAGGCCGTCACTCAGCACGGGTGCTGGAGGCTATCCCAGTTGACTTGGGGCAAAAGGCTTGTCGGCAGTCAGTGCAGGGCACAAATTGAGACGGGCAATCATTCGCATTCACTTTGACACCGCCACTGAGTGAGAACTGAACTCAGACTACCTCGTACTAAAGTCAGGCGAATGTACTACTACAAAATCAATGACTCCATTACAATGCTCAACTCCAAATCTTTTCACTGCAGTATGATAGTTCACAATCATTGATCTTATAAAGTGTCATGAGAATTAAAAAAAATAATAATGAAAGTGTAGTTGTTGCCACTGTGAAAGGGGTGAATAGATCCTTTTCCAGGATGAAATAAGCCAGCCTGCTGCAAGCGTTGTCTGACTTTTCCTCACAAAATCCATGTTTTTTTCTTTTTTTGAAAAGTCCGACTTGGAAATGAATTTTTAGTCACTTACAGACAATCCGCTCCTGGCTTTGTGCAATGAATCCTACTCAAGAAGGTTAAAACCAATCAGATGACTGAAAACAGCTGACGTCTTCTAGAAAGCCTTGTATATTGTATATGAACTCTGATTAGTTTAGATTTAAAAAAATGAATAACAATAACAATAAATACATCTATTGTGTTGTTTCAATTGTACGGGGGCCAGTAATCCTGCGTTTGAAGACGTTGGGGAGTGTACAGTGATCTAACGTAAAGTTGAAATCTGATTGGAAAATAAATAAATATGGATGATAACCCACAACCGATGGTAAGCGCACAGTATTAAATGAAGACAGCATAGAAGGCTTTGAAGGTCCCCATTGCACATGACTATTTTTATTCGGTAGTGATTCAAGTGTGCATTTTCACTGGACACTTGTCCAGACACTTGTGATTGAAAACTATTCAAGCAATTGTCTTCAAAGGTTGCAAAACAAATCCCACTTGGAAACGACACCTCAATCACCTTTTACTGGGAAGGCAATCAGACCTCTGATGCTTTGCTAAAGCAGACCTTGTCAGTGCTTAGCTGTACTTGAACCTTCACATTTCCTGTCCTCAATCTTTTCAATTCTTATAGACAGAACCCTTAAAAAAAGTGTCACTTCTTAAAATCCGGACCCTTACCATTTTGGCTGCTTATTCTGTTATACTTTCACATTAGTGTTCAGTTGTGTCTGCAACGGGTCCTCTTATGGGAGCATTGGCAGCACATTTGCAAGACTTCAAATTCTTTGCCAGTGATCCATTTCAGCTCACAGCTTAAAGTCTGCAGCTCCTTCAACAGTCTTGCGACTTTCTCACACTGAGGGATATATATATATATATATATATATATATATATATATATATATATATATATATATTCATTGATTAATAGTAATACGGTGAATGTTAATGAGACGGGGTGGGAGGGGAGTGCCACATGAAGATGTATGCCACTGCTGCG
>CAAKHF010014062.1:0-23733 GCA_901007745.1 Hippocampus kuda
TGTATGTCAGGTGTGTTGATTATATAAAAGAAAATATGTCAATAGATAATGTTTAGTATCCAGGCAACATCATCATTGTGTCATTCTCATTGTGCGTGCAGTCCATTTTATTTAATTAATGTTTTTCGCGAATCAAGTTTGTCATTTTTTTAAAAACTCATCTTTACTCCTTGGTGGACAGCCCCACACACTTTTTCACTCTGCGCCTTTCTCGTAGGGATAGTCCCAATCCGATCACCTGGATTGCTACTGAGTCCGATCCAATTCCAATCCTTCAGCCCAAACTATCTATTATGTACTCCACTTTGCGTGACAGATGAGCTGTTGCCATAGTTGCCATGTGTTTTCGTCACGTGAGCAGGTCTTGTACAATGGACGAGGTGACAAAGACAATCCGTTCGGTATTGGCCGAAGGTTACAATATTGGTTTATGATATCAAAAAGTGGTATTGGCCATACCTACTTTCCAGTTACAGAAGCACACTGTGGCTAAACATTTTACATGACTGCATAACTCTAAATTCATCAAATTCACTTCTGTTTTCATGAGTCACACATTTATAGAAACAACAAAGATCTGTGTTGTGTTTCAAAATTACTGCAACTTTGACTTGAACCTCTTAATCCATCCCAGATATCAGTCAGAGGGGAGATACTTACTTGCATGTGCATATGTCTATGTTTATGTAGTCCCAGTGGAACTTCTCTGTCCTCCCTGGATGAGGTGAAGACCTACCTGTTGACTGATGGCACATGTAAATGTGGTCTGGAGTGCCCGCTTGTCATCAGCAAGGTAAATCTGTTTGCTAGGGCTATCGTGTATTTTGCGAGAATGGGCAAAAAGATGGAAAAACGTACTGGCTGTGTGCAGCTCAATTAGTCAAGGTCTGATGTAAGAGATAATGGTCTCCTTCCTGAGCACCGTTGAAGACCCTTTGAGCAAAAAACGAATTCCCTTCACAGGATCAAGTCTGACAAACGAGAGCAAAATAGACTATTCACAAAACATGAGGATATTTATGGCTGTGTGCCTCCAAGTCAGTCAGACTTGGTTCATCAAATTGTCCTTTTCAGATGAATACAGTCGTAACAATTTTGAACCAATTTCAACTGCTGGTGTGCAAATTAGAATTATCTGGGGAAAAAAAAGAGGCAATTCTCAAGACAACCCCGGAGTGGCCATGGACCTTTGTCGTTGTCATTAGTAGCGTGAGGCAGTGTCTGTCGCTCACATTTGTTGTTCAGGTAGCACAGCTCCTCAAGGGGGTACATCCATACACGCAGTGGCGAGAGAGTTTGCTATGGCACCCAGTACCTCTGGGACTTCATGTATTGTTACGTCGCAGTGCTGATTAATGACCTGATTTTAGTCTGGGAGGAGATCTCCAAGGAAGAGCATCAGCAATTCATTGTCGGAAATTTACAGACATTGGATCCACCTGTGATCTAAATGTCCGCTATGAATATGATTTTGAATGCAATATTTGATTGGAAAAATGTATTCATTAACTTCGGGAATTAGATTTTGATGATTTTTGCCACACCAAGCGTCACACTAAACACAAGTCACTCATGTGATGCATGTTATTTTTATTCATTTTTTAACCTGAGTTTGGGACCAGCTCTGGCTAGCTATTCGGGCGCTGAATGGAGATCAAACCTGTGCTATCGACGCTAAAGGCAGCAGGATGTACCGCCACAATAAAGTACCATATTTTCCACACTTATTTGCAATGGATTTGTTATGGTGATGACTGTATTTCAGATTAAGATATCCTTTATTTTTCATCTAAATCATTGGAATTTTTTTCTATATGCCTTGAGTTGTTCAGGCTATGAAATATTTTGTAATTTTTAACTCGCAAAGAATATAGTTTAGTGTCAGTACAGCAACACAGTCTAATTTTTTTTCTCTCCAACAGGTTTTCAACTTTACATTGGGGGTAAAGGTAGAGCAGCACAAGCAGCCCCTAGGCAAAGCAGAGCAGGACATGACCAAACTGTGTAACCATCGCAGGAAAGTGGTGGCAATGGCCGCTCTGTGTCGCAGTATGCAGGCGTCACACCTGCCTTTTGGTCACCTTCATAACCCGGGTAAGTCCTGCCAACCAAGGAATTCGCGTTGCCAGTTATAATCCATCCAGAGGAACATGAACCAGAGGAACAATGACCAACAAGGGGAGACAGAATGGGAAGCCTGGCGGTTCACTGTTAAGCGCCCCGATATCTTGGATGTGAAAAGAAAACAATAGGAAAGCTAAACTCCAGCCGATTGTTATTTCTAATATCCGCCAATGTTATTGGCCGGCCGATTATTTGGTCGGGCCCCACTTAGGTTGTCATCTGAAAACAACAATACATTTTATCATTTTCAATTAGCAAATATTTTGTTTTTCTTTTTCCAGAGGTGAGCAAGGGAGTGGGCAATTGCATCCCAAAGAGGGCTCTTGTTGAGCATGAAGAAGACGACCGAGGCATTTACCATCCTAGATTTCGTCCGGCTCCTGCACCACCTCAGAATAACACCCACCCTAACCCCAGTGCCAGCCCCAATTCCTCTCACAAGTTTATTTATCCTTATAATGGTTCCTCCCCAGGTCCTCACACAGGCGGAAACTCTCACCATCCCCTTGATGCTTTACGGAGGCTTCACCATCCTCCTCTTTCTCAAACGGTGCCCTTTACCACTTCCAGCAGCCCCCCATTCCCCACTTACCACGTTGCCCAAAGGTCACCCCGCACTCCCACCCCTCAAAATGTCAGCCAAGGTCAAAAACTGCCCCAAACTCCTGAAACTCCTGCCTCTCCTCTCCTAAGGCCCCTATCTTCACCTCCTTGCTCTTCTCCTAAAAGCTTTGTCATAGGAGGAAGAATTTCACAGACTCAAGCGCAGCATCCACATGGGGTCATATGTGGAGGCTCTCCCCTCTCGCCCTCCCCCATCCTCTCTCCCTCTGTCCATAACATGAATTCTGTGTCTCCTCAGCAGCGGTCCCACTACCCTTCGGCCTCCCCCTCTCATGTCTCTGATCAGGGTGGAAGCTCCACTGCAGCGGCCGAAGGGCTGACAGCAAGTAATTTGTCACGGAGGAGGAAGTCCTGCTCTTCCTCTCCACACTCCCCTCTGCCTTGTGGTTCGCCAAACCCCAGCCCCCACATCTTCAAGTTTAAGCTGGAAGACATCTTGGAGCAGTTTAAGAACTCTGGCAACAGTAGCACTAATAACCACCGCCTCGCAAACCCGACAAACCCCAGCACATTGACTAACCAAAGCAGTCACAGTCCTCATGCTCCCCCACTGAAACCCGCAAACAGTGCAGCAAGTCTCGGCACAGCCCCGCCAGGTTTTGGCTTGAATCCTGCGGGGATTTCCAACACTATCGTGGCACCGTTTTTGAACCACCACAGTCACCAGGGCCAGCTGCCGGCCTCAACTTCTTTTCCTGCAAGTAGTCTGCTCTCGGCGGCTGCAAAAGCTCAGCTGGCCAGCCAGGTAACTCATGGTCAGGGCTCAAATGTGGCCTGCAGCCAAACCAGTGGGTCCTCCTCCTTGGAAATCATGACAGAGGCACAGCAAAGACAGTCGACCAAGGTAACAAACAGCACTTTAAAAAACAGCCACCTTCCCTCCGCTATTGCTGCCTCTAGGCCTCACTGTCCCACTCTAGCAGCAGCGTCTTCTGTCCTCTTTCCTTCCCCCCACTCCCTCGCCCAGTCCCTGGCTTCTTCCTTGCCCCAATTGCCTCCTAAAACAGAGCAAAATGCATCGCACAGGAAAAGGCGGCGGCGATCTCCCACTGTTCTGAGCACGATCAAAGACACCCAGCAGCTGGCCAATGGGCCGCAGAAGCCCCAGCCTGGAGAATGTGTCTCCGCTATTGCTCTGAACCTATCATCTTTGGCTTTCCCTCGCTCTGTCTCTGCCTCTACCTCAGATGTGCAGAACCCGAATAGTGGCACGCCCGAGCACCACCATCATCTGCCACCGGGGCAGACATCCAAGTTCTTGACTTCCAAACAGACGGCACATCTTTCTGGAACTCCCCGACAGGCGGAAGTCCTGGATGTCACTACAGGCTTGGCACCAACATCCCTTAGCTTGGATCCTCCAACTCAGCCCCTTTCTGCTCTTTTGCACTTACTCAGTGTACAGAATGCTCAGGCCGCAGCCTCGGCTTCTAACCCTGCTCCAGCTCATTTGGGATCTTTGTCTGTCGAAGGGGGTGGACACACTAAGACGCAGAGCCCCACACCATCGCCCTCTCCTATATCCCCTCATTCCAGCGGCAACCACCCGCAGCCTCCGTCACCATGCCGAACAAGTAACACTAATCTGATATCGTTGGTTCCAGAGATGCTTTCTCCCACTCGCACCTCCACTCATTTCAGTTCAGCGCAGTCACAATCTCAGTCTCTGAGATTAAGTCCTCCACAAAGACATTCTTCGACATCCTCAATGTTGTCACGCTCCAATTTAGCTTTACACAACAGCAGCAGTCCATCTCTGTCACACGTGGCTCCTACTCCACTTGACGGGCACCATCCAACTGAGAATCATATTCCAGCAACTGACACTGTTTCCCGGGTGCTTTCACCAGAAGCATCGCCACAGAGCATGATCGGTAATGATACGTCAACAGCAGACCCGAGTCACCCACAAAGCGACGTATCTGTGGCATTATCCACCTCGCCAAAGCCTCTTGATCTCAGCAATCATGTTCTAGCCCTTCTTGCAGCATCCTCCACTGCACGGCAGGAGGAACGCAGCTCAGCTGACCATACAACAGATACAGTGATGTCTTCCCAAGAAAATCACTCTCCAGGTGAGTAATCTTCACAGGATTTATGTAAATGCCAAGAGCATCCAGCCAGCCAACTCTTTTCAGAACTGCTTATCCTCACAAGGGTCGCAGGCATGCTGGAGCCTATCCCAGCTGTCTTCGGGTGGTAGGCAGGGTACACCCATGACTGGTCGCGAGAGCAACGCAGGGCACACAAAGATGAACAACCATTCACATGATGAGAAAAAAGTTGCTTTGTAGGGATAAAACTGCTAAAGAATCAAATCTTGTAAATAGTGACCTTGCAAAATTCTCAGTCTTAGACTGGGCTTTGACTAAAAACTCTAATGTGTCTTTAAATGTGAGCAGGTGTCAGATGTTCATTTTCCTAGGGTCTTTTCCAAATCTCAGTCTTCTGATGTACAGGTATCTGAAGACAACTCATTTGATCTTAAGACACTAAATACAGTATTAATGATAGCGATAATAAAAACTGAAATGCTATCACGGCATATTTTGTTTTTATCGCCAGTACTAGCTAGCTCTCTATTATATACATATCCGGTGTGTGTTTGCGTGTGTGTGTCTAAAATCCATCCCATCCTCACGAAGGTCGTGGGAATTGATGAAGTCATTTCCACTGGGGTGAAGATGCTTTTGCTTGTTCTTTTCCAGGTTCCGGTGACTCTGAACGTGGAGACTTGAAGAACTCTGCATCAACAAAACCTCTGACACCCACCAGTTCGGAGGTCGTCGCCTCTTCTCAGCTTGGGGAGGACCGCCCTCAGACACCTTCAGCGATGAGCGACTCGACCGCCCCTTTACCTCTGGCAGAGGCCTTCCCTTTCATGAACCAAGATCAGCTTCTTCAGCTGCTGTCTTCCACAGGAGGCCTGCCATCCATCCTGGACCCTGCGGTCCTGTCCTCATTACACCTCGGAGGGCTGTGGTTGGGTGGGCAAAATGCACAGACACCTTCCAGTGCTGCAACACAAAATCTTGTCGAGCAACAGCCAGTAATGATCCAATCCGAGACACAGCAGCAAAGCCAGGATCAGCAACAGAAGCAGCAACAGATAAACAGTAATCCTCTCTTTCCGTTGTTGCCTCTGTTGAGCGGTGTGCAAGGGGACATACCTCTTAATCTGTTGGGCCTTCTAAACCCAATCCCACCTCCAGCCTCAGCTTCTGCCACAGGACAGGAATCTGATTTGGGGCTAACAGAAAAACCAAGTCACCAAGCTCTGCTTATGGCGTCCTTGCTGCTCGGGCAACACCAGGCGCCTTTGCTACCCTTATCTGGACTGAGTCAGGTGGGTCAGGTCAGCTTGGAGGTTCCTCTTCAACAGCCGCCACAGATCCCCGCCTCTTTGGAGGGTCTCATGTTGGATAAGGCCGCTGCTCTCCTGGATCCGTCAACTCTTCACGGGTCGGGGCTTCTGGAAGTCACCCAGGGTCTTCCCCTCCCGCCTGGAGCGGAGGGGTCTGTCCAAGCTCTGCAGTCCCTGCTCCTTCCTCCTCACCCAGCTACCTTCCTGCCTTTTAGCCCCGCCCTCCTTACGGCTGCTCTAAACGCAGCTGACTTACCCCATACCCAGTTAACTCCTGTTCAGCATACCCAACCTCAGGTAGGCTGCCCGCCTCCTTAGATTCTTTCCTCTTAGCTCGTCGTAGTTTCCTTCGATATACACTGCTTTTCTAACATTATTAGTTTCATGATATCGATTGATCATGCATTTTCCAAAATTGCCTTTTTGTTCGTGATGGTTTCACGTGAATACATAAAACGTAATTTGTATCCCTCTTGTTTGACATTGCAGACCACCACCAACTGCCACCTGTAACGGCAGTTCTATTTTGTTCTTGAAATTTAAAATGCAAATTTTTGATAGATACTGATAGCGTTGCAGTGCTGTGAAAAAGTATTTGCCCCCTTCCTGATTCCTGTGTTCTTTCCATATTTATCACACACAAATGTTTCAGTTCATCAAACTGATTTTAATATTACATAGAGATGACCAAGGAAGTAGAAAATGCAGTTTCTAAATGCCAATTTAATTTATTAAGGGACACAAAAAAAATTCTAACCTACCCGTCCCATAATTGCGCTCTGAACCTACTAATGGATTGTGCCGCCCTTGGCAGCAATCACTGAAATCAAGCGTTGAACTGGGAAAAAAACCCCAAATCATCTAAACTAATTGCAACTAACTGAATTTAAAGTCAAAATGAAATAAACATGAAACAACAAATCCAAAGCACTGATGCATACCTATAAAGTACGTATTAGTTATTGTGGCCCACAACTTATTTCACAATTTAATTTTGATCAGTGCATTGCGATCTTACAGGAACTGTCAGATGCTGGTGTGGACACCCTCATCCCCCTCTCTCTCCAAGGCAAGGAAAACCCCATTCTCCAGCAATTACTTCCCACTTTACTTAACCCTGCTGTGTTAGGTGAGTGATAAGTAACATACATCTGAGGATAGATGTCCCATTTCAATAATGCCCACGAATATTATCCCATTAAATTATTTATGGAACACTGCTTTCTAGGAGACATTTCTGGCATTGCCGGGCTCCATAACATGGTGGGTATTGGAGCCGGTTCCTTACTCCTGCCCTCAGTCCAGACCTCATCTTTGGGGATGCCTCTCCTGCAAGGTCCTGATGGGACCATCAACTTGCTCAACAACATTCAGGTAAGTAACTGACATGTTTTTCAAAATTTCGATCCAATCTGTCGTGTCAAATATGCTCATTGAACACATGAGGCATACACTTGTACTTTCACAATACTATGGGTCTCTTTCTTTTCGGTGCAGATAACACACTGTTAAGAGAAGCACATTGCTTTGTTTTTAACAAAACGGAAATGCCATCTTGCTTGATCTGTTTTGACAGTCGATAACCGTTTGAAAGTGGGCTTTCAACATTGACAGCACTGTACAATATGTAGTTGCCGTTAAGCAACAACTAACCTGACCTACAGTTGTGAGAAGTTAATGCATGTCTCTGAGTCGGTCTATATGGTGTGACCACTCATAAAATGTGACTTTCTGTCACTGGCAATTAGCTTAGACAATGTGAGATGGAATTCAAAACGATCACAGGTAAAACCTGACAGAGTTTGGCCAGCCTTACCAACTGTGTTCACACAGTTAATTGAAACTTGTATTTTTTGCTTTTCTCCCTTCAGCTGAATCTTGCGCCATCCTCTGAAGGAGAGAAGTCCGACTCGTTGCAGCAAACGGAGAGCCCCGCCCCTCACTGTGACATTCCAGCCTCTCAGATCTCTCCTGAAGAGGTTGCCAGTCCGCCTCCAACACCTGCCCAAGAAACGAGCCGACCGCCACATCGAGGGTCTGATGGCAGGCCAGTTATCGACCCCTACACCTCTTTCATGGATACAATTTACACCTCCTTCCTTCAAATTAACGCTAAAGAGCAGGAAGATGGGGTCCACTCTGGGCCGTCTGACCCTACATCACCTTTCTGTGCCTTACCGCCTGTCACTTTCCCCATGGAGCACCACACTCTCTCCACACCTGCCCCAACTCAGCACCAGGCAAGTGCCCCGGTCTCCCTCAGCCCACGGCGGGCTTGCTCCCTGCGAAACCCAGACTTGTCACGCCTCAGCTTGGAAGCAGCAGCTCATTCTCCAGCCCAGGGTACGCCCAAACCCACCGAGGATGTGGCCACATCGCCTCTACAAAGAAAAACAGTCATGGTGGAGGGGCACACCCATCCAGAGCCCCCCTTACCATCCATATACTTGGAGGAAGCGAAGACGGACTGTACTGGTGTGGATAGACAGGCGGGTTATCTGAGTCCTGGGGATGGTTGCAGCGGGAGACCGCATAAGGATGCACCTGGGACATTGTTGCACAGTGAACAGGGAAGGGTGAGTGTCCTGCTGTTTGTCTTTTAAGTCAGGCAAAATTCACCGGTTTTAATCCATCTCAAAGGTGGCCATTTTGCCACCCGCTGTCAACTGAAAATGACATCACATTGCGCAGGCCTGAGTTAACAAACAATCATGCCTCAACTTGCAAATGTTACATGACTAAACTCGGACAACAGATGAGGTGTTATTGGTCGTTATCTGAGCCCTGGGCAACTGTGATGTCATTTTCAGTTGACAGGAAGTGGCAAAATGTTCACCTCGAGATGGCTAAAAAGTGGTCGAATTTTTTTATTTATTTAATATATATATTTATTTATTTTGCTGAATTCATATTCCACAAACGTCATATTAACCCTTTCAGGGACAGTTTATCAGGTTATCAGGTTACAGGTTATCATTATTGGTGCATGAAAGGGTTAATCAGAATGCTGTTTTTAGACCAGTGGCGACACACAGAATATAATGTACTGTATTATTGGAAAGATTTTTTTTTACTTGCCCACAAGATGGCACCAAAGCCCTGGCTAATAGAAATGTAGTAATGTCAAATAAGTACAGTTATTGTCATCAGCTGTTGCGATTGTAGCATCATTAATTCATCAGGGATTATTACTATTAACACTCAATGTTAGTGGCTTGAACTTTGATTTTTTATTTTTGCAATGTTCAATCAACTGTTTGACTGTAATGGTGTATCTGACCAACGATGTCATGATGATGCATTTTTCACCAAGGAACAATCAGGAACTGTGTCTGGAGTCCGTCGAGGGAGAAAAAGAAAACAGACGTAAGTTGCTTTGTCAGTGATTCTTGAGCTAAGCTTTCAGTGTTGTGTTTTTCCACCCTGTCAATGTCTCACTGATTCGTATTTTGTGCGTCAGGCTGCAGAATGTGTTGGAGGACTTCAGAGACGTGGATGCTGCAACAGCACTCGAAGAAACAAAGGCTACTACGGTATGACTCCTTTATTGCCGGAACTGACGGCAGCACACTGGATGCACAATTGATGCAAGCGTTGATTGATTATAGGATCACAGAAGCTTAATATTAGACTAACCCTGACCTTATCGACGCTATTTACTTAGTATCCTTATGACATAAACAATTCCTTGAGTGTGGTTGAATAAAATACTGTATGAGGTGTATCCGAAAAATTCCAAGACTTGTGTCACAAAAGTTGTATTTCAAATTCAAACTACAAGTTTTCCAGTCATCACCCTGGAGTCTAAGGCACTTTCCCAGCATTCACCTGCACTCCTGGAAGGATTCTTCAAAGATTTTCCACAGCTTCCGCTGTCAGGTCCATCTTGTTGTCGTCCGCTTCTTCAAAACGGGTCCCTTGGATGACCAACTTGAGCTTTGGAAAGAGGGAAAAAAAAAATCTCACGGAGCCAGGACAGGTGAGCAGAGAGCTGGCATTCTGAGAAGGCGCATTGTCACGGCGACGCAGCCATGCAGTGCTCTTGCCTCTTCTCACGCATTGAATGAAGCAAAGGGCTCAGGATCTAATTGTAGACACGCTAGGTGATCACCTGGCCCAATTTGAAGGTGAAACTTGTAATTTGGTTTGAAATATATCTTTTGTGACACCGGACCTGAAATTTTTATTTTTTTAAGAAACACATTGTATGTATTTTTGTACAGCGCCTTTCAAGGGACAAAAGTGATCTTATTATTCACTGTTATTTTATTGTGAGAGTAGAGTACTGTGCAAGTGTCTGGGGAGATAATGGAAACAAGTTGCGTACTTAAAAAAAAAAAGTCTACCAAGGCCCAAACATTTGTTGTCATCTTATTGTGTGAACAAGTACAATCTCTGATCATAATGTGTAGAAACTGCTGAAATTATGTCTAGTCCAAATATTTCCCCAAACGTACAAATCCCATGTTTAAATTGAAATGTTCTGTAAAGGGTAAATTAAAAATAAAAAAAAAGAAGCAATATTTGCTAACTTATTTTCCCAATTGATTCCTATATTTATTGTTCCAACTGATAAATATTCACCACTCTGTAACGTACATTTGAAGCTTGAATAACCTTTTTCTCCTCCTTCCTGTTGCAGACGGCCCCGTTGAAGCCCGACACATCGGTCCGAGGCAGGAGGAGACGAGGGGTGAGGTCTCAGAGGCAGTGATTGTTGCAGGGAGCTGTCAGTCACAGCTGTTCCACCAATCAGACTTCACTTCCTGACTCCACCCATGCATCCCAATCCACCAACATCATTTCTGATTTTTTTTTTTTTTTTTTTTTAGCGTCATTCTCAGTCAACTGCACTAATCATGCTGTTCATGTTAACCAATGCCATGAAAACCAGTGGAAAAATAAAGCATCAGTCGAGCTCCAGACTGGGGTAAAAACATTTTTTAAAAGAAAAATTTAAAAATAAATGTGGATATTTTCTCACTCTTAGGTCTAGTTAACACAATAATGGTTGTGTTGGTGTGATCACAGCTCTCGTCACGATGTTAGCCTCATCTTTTTTTTTTTTTTTTACACAGACAAGAGTACTGTTCTCATGTATCTGTTACTGTGAGTCGCAATGAAGCCCGTCTACTTGAACCATGCTCTCTGTGGAAAGTGTGTATGTAGCTGTATGTATGTATGTGTGTGTGCGTGTGTCTTTTTTAATATGTTGATTGTGTTGGACAACAGAGCTATTGCTGAGCCCCTCACTCGTGGTTTAGTTGGAATTCTGGTCATGTCATGGATGAGACCCTCTGTTTAAAGAAAGAAAGGACTCTTGAAGGCACACTCCTAATGTTTTCAGATGGTGCTGGAAACGTAGATGTATGATTTTTATTTTTCTCTCATAGTATAAAGCCACCGTATTTGAATTTCTTTTACTTCCTCCCTTGAGTAGACGGCCATCCGTCATGTAGCCCCTTCGTCATGAACAAAATGGGGATTCTGAAAAGCCAGAGCTGTGATAGCTCGTGGATTTGATGAGTCTGCCTAACTGTAGAAGATATCCTTACACTGCCCTCCCCTCAAAATACTGGCATCTCTCGCTGTATTTAACAAAAAAAGAGAAAAAAAGCAAAATATGCAATTTCTATTCACTTGGAGATTTGTATATATGTACAATTAATGTGTTTTATTATTTTATATGGTTTAGAGAAAAGAGATGAGTGCAAACAATTGTGAATTTTCTGGGAGTATTTTTCTCATACTACACCCTGGCTTTCAATACTTATGTTAAAAAAAAGGCGATTAAATTGTGGACTGTAGCTTTCTTTTTTTATATGGGAGTCTTTTTTTTATTTAATATTAAAACTATTTACAGAAACTGTGCTGTGTTGATTTCATTTTTACACACTTGCTTAACATCTAAACTTCTTCGCCCTTGATCACTTCATGTGTTTCCAAACTTTTGACTGGTATGATGTATTAAACACATTGAACTGGTTTAACGATTACATTTATTGGCATCAACGGTCTTAGGAAATACCTTTTAACACACCTTAAGATAATTTCTCTGCAATATATAACCTATGATGCAGATTTATTCTTTGAAGGGCACTGCGTTATGGACTCGCTCCTCGTTTGTTGCATTTCTCGAATGACTTTCAAACGTGAGCAACACCTGCAGTGATATCCAATGTAAAGGGTGTCCATAAAGTCTCTTCACCAGTTATACATAACCTACCACAGAAACCGCTAACTTCCTGAACATTTTCTTTTACGTTTTATCTGAAATATTCATGACCCGTTTAAAAGAAAGGAACCTAACCACATTAAATGAGCGTCAGATTTATGTGACATGTTACAAACATGCCGGAATTTAATTTTGCTTGCTGATAGTATTTTACATATCGTGTTTTTTGTTGTTGTCTTCTATTAACATTCTTGTATGTTTCATTTGGCCTAACTGAAATCATGGCTCCAGTATGAATGCTGATGACGAGACGCTGCATCACCCCGCCTACTGGTTGCGTTGTCTAATTTCCCTGGAGAATCAAGATGAGCTGCAGCTTTTGCATGAGAAGGATGCTGAGCCATGGTGACGAGGTGGGTACCACCACAAAAATACATATAGAGACACTGCCTTGAGCAGATTGGTCTATTAATGCGCCAGTGAATCCGCCATATTGAATGTGTCAGATCAGCCCATAAACAACCAATGCAAGTCAATGGACTGAACTTCTTTTAAAGCGATAGATAACCTAGTACAAAGGGCACAAAAACTTGATGCCTCTCATTCACACATTTGCACCCAGCGCACACACGAATACAATTGGGAGATTACGTTGCTACAACAGATGACTCGCAAGATTTGTTTGGTTCATTTTTTATACTAGATGGCCTTCCTGATGCAAAATACAATTTTTTTTTTTTTAATGCAGGCTGATCGTGGCTTGTTCTTGCGGACCTTAATTGACCTGGTTTTGAAGATTTTTTTTTTTTTAATTTCGATAAGTGTTCTGGATACTGGATGGGTGAATATCCTGCCATTACTTTCATTTTAATGTGATAATGGCAATCACTGAAAATGGACTTCAGCACTTTTGTGCACTCGCTTCTGAATTATTTCTCAGCCCCTCTAACTTTGAGAAACCTATATGGAATGAGAAATATTAGCGAAGTTAGTAACAGTAATCAATGGAAGTACTTTGGAGAATTTTAGTTAAACAGGATATATTTCAGCACAAAAAAAAACATTCATCGACCAAAATGTGCTTGCATCTCAGAGTAAACTGATTAGTAAATAAATGTTGACGAGGACAATTAAGGAAAATGATGAATATCAATATCCGACCAGATGCAACATTTTTTCAATAAAACGCTGTAAGTGTTTACATATTCAACTGATCGTTTCGACAGCATTCCGAGGAAATCACAACTTGCATCACGAGTTAGCCGAATTCTGAATGAGCTCGCCGCTGAACCTCGGCTTTTCCACACCCAATATGGCGCCGACGTCAGGTACGCATCCTTGTTCAAATCTGTATCTTCATCGGCAATCTATCTGTGGGTACCACTTTAACTAGGATGCAGGCCACGCCCGTAGCGGACCTCACCGACAGGGGGCGTTACAGTACCCTTCTACCTCACTGCCCTTCCAACAGCATCGCTCACCTTCAGCCGGACTGACGCACCCCAAAAGACAGAAAAGGCAGACATCTTATATCTCTTTCAGAGAAGCGGAGGGCACATTTTCATCTGTTTTTTTAATGATGTAGGCCGGTCGTTTGGCGTTTTGACGACTAATTAGCGCCGTTGCTGCTCACTGCGACACGGAAACGCCGCTAGCTTCGTATGCCTTTTCGACTTAAATAGTCTAGAAAAAACAAAGAAAGAGCAACCGAAGATTTTTTTAGAGTCTCATTGGAAGAAGAAGGAGCGACCCGAGTAGATCGCTCGTCGTGTATATTGTTTTGTTCTTTTCTCGACGCCTCGGCTCCAGGCCGCCACCAGCATTTTCGTCAGCATCCCCCTCCTCATCCTCTTCATCCTCCTCCTCCAACCTGCGCCATGGCCGACGTCCCAGCCGAGTGCAACATAAAAGTGCTGTGTCGCTTTCGCCCTCTCAACCAGTCCGAGATCATTCGGGGGGACCTCTTTCTGCCCAAATTCCAAGGAGATGACACTGTCGTCGTCGCGGTAAGCCCAAAAAAAAAATCCGAGAGAAAAGGGAGTCGCCTTGTTGTGCACGCAGGGCCCCTCATCAATTAATCATGTCTATTGGCCTTATTAACGTGTGTCTGTAGATGCGTGTCTTTCTGTCTTTGAGCTTTACAACTGTTGACAACAGACTTTGTGGACATTTTGTCTGGGGGAACACAATTAAATTTCAAGCATGAAACTGCGTGCGTGCGCGCGCGGGCGCGTGTGCATAAACCTGACTTGGGTGCGCTGGTTTAGTCATTCTTAATCATTCCATCCACAGTCAGGGTATCATGAAATAAATTAACACATATGCAGAACAATGTCCATCACACTCATAATTAAGCCGGAAGATCTTGAGGTAAAAAGCCACATTTTATTTAGCTTAATTTACTAGATAGTGCAGTTTTCTTTGCAGTGGCTCTGCTTTTTTGTTTCATATTGTATATGTTAGTTGTTCCATGTACAGCACTTTGTATGCAGCATGGCTGTTTGAAAGTGCTCTATAAACACAGTTGAGTTGAGATTGTACTTTAATCTAATGCACTGATTCGCTAGTTAACAGCCAATCACAGTGAACAGTTGTCACAGATGACCAATGCCGTTTTGCATACTACGATCGGTTCATTCAAATCATATCGAACAAGCCACGCTGTTTTTTTACAGGGCTGCAATTAAGGGTTGTTGTCATAGTTGGTTGATGTGTCAGTGATTTTTTTTCTCAAATAATTGATGTATCCAATTTAAAAAATAATAATTATTTTTTCAAAAACAGGACATAATTTCAAATTCATTCATTCATTCATTCATTCATTCATTCATCTTCCGAACCGCTCCATCCTCATTAGGGTCGCGGGGGGTGCTGGAGCCTATCCCAGCTGTCTTCGGGCAGCAGGCAGGGGACACCCTGAATTGGTTGCCAGCCAATCGCAGGGCACACAGAGACAAACAACCATGCACGCCCGCACTCACACCTAGGGACAATTCAGAGTGTTCAATCAGCCTGCCACACATGTTTTTGGAATGTGGGAGGAAACCGGAGCACCCGGAGAAAACCCATGCAGGCCCAGGGAGAACATGCAAACTCCACACAGGGAGGCCGGAGCTGGAATCGAACCCGGTACCTCTGCACTGTGAAGTCGACGTGCTAACCACTGGACTACCGGGCCGCCCACATGTATTTCAAATTGACAGTGCATAATATGCTAGCGAGGTTAGCTTAGCAATTAGCATGGGTTGTAGCTTATTCACCAGCACGAAGGCAATGATTCTGGTCTGAGGAGTGGTCACTTTGGTCAATACACTTAACAGATACACACAGTTACTTCCTTGCTTCCAATTTGCTCCTTTTTTGGTCACTATTGGAAGATGGCTATGTTGTATACCTTTTGGTCCCATAGACCGCAATGTTATTGTCTCGCATTGGTTTTGTTTCACCACGCTGTGGTCTGTCTCCTTGTGCTGCTTTCTTCATGACATACAGGAGCAACTTCACATGTTTGTTGTTTGCAGGGCAAGTCCTACGTGTTTGATCGAGTGTTTCCAACCAACACCACCCAGGAGCAAGTGTACAACACCTGTGCTAAGCAGATTGTAAAGGGTACGCGTCCAAACCAGTTCATCAACGTATCTAGCATTAGTGAGATGTGTTTCCTCACATCTCCCTGTTATTTGAATTTTTCTACCCTTATAGATGTGCTGGGTGGCTACAATGGCACCATCTTCGCGTATGGACAAACCTCTTCTGGCAAGACTCACACCATGGAGGTACAGATAGCATAGTTGCTTTATTTTGACTGCATATGTGCTTGGCATCGTATACAAAATCACCACTTTTTCTTATAATCAGAAGTTATGTTACAATTGCATGTTTTACTATATGAAATGATTTAGTACGGTACGATGCTTCCGCTGCTCTGTCGTAGACAAGCTGAGATGAAAAACAAAACAAAACAAAGCAAAACAAACCTTTTGGTGCGTGCCTATCTCTGGCTTTAGTCATCACAAAAAAAAAAGATTCTTTTAGGGGGTGAATTTTAGTGCTGCCATTATTATTACTTGCAGACCAATTATATAAGTCCCATTTTTCAGGCCATCCAAGTGTCCCTTTAAAGTTCAAGTCTGAACAGTTGTGCCCATTTTACGACGTAACTTGCTGTTCCAGGGCAAACTGCACGACCCGCACCAGATGGGCATCATCCCTCGCATTGCAGAGGACATCTTCAACCACATCTTTGCCATGGATGAAAACCTGGAATTCCACATTAAGGTTTTAATGTTGTCATCTGTTGGATTGGTTTTATGTTTGTCTATTCTGCTCATCTGGCATAATCTTTTTTTTATCTTACTTTGTCTCTAAAAGGTTTCATATTTTGAAATCTACATGGACAAAATCCGTGACTTGCTGGATGGTGAGTGCCTAAAATAAATATTCAGTAAATAGCAGCATTCATGCAACATTTCATCATTTGAAATGTTTTTTTTTTCGTAGTGACAAAGACCAACCTGTCTGTCCACGAGGATAAAAACCGTGTACCATATGTCAAGGTGTGTGACAACTGGGCTTTGAACATGAATACAGTATACGAGTCATCCCGCAATCATCCATTAAATGTTAAACCTGGTCTTGCAATCCTCAGGGATGCACCGAGCGCTTTGTCTCCAGCCCGGATGAGGTGATGGACGTGATTGACGAGGGCAAATCAAACCGCCATGTTGCCGTTACCAGTAAGTGTCTTCTTCAGCTTGTCAGCAACAAAAACAGACTCATCCATGTTGGCGCAAACTGCTCACCTACCTAGAGACCAACGTATTTGTCAACATCCACACTGTTTAACACTACAAAAATAACAAGGCAAGACAACCACACCCACTACCGTATTGGCCCGAATATAAGACAACCCCCTCTTTTTCAAGACTCAAGTTTGAAAAAATACTTTTTGAACACCAAATTAATTTTTATACAGAAAATAATTACAGTACATCTGAAACAAATGATTATAAAAATATATCTGAGAGAAAAACGTTATTTTGCCTCATTCAAATCTTAATATCTCAACATTTAAATATGTAAACTAAAGTGCAATCACATTCGTAAATGAATGGCTTCTGGTTTTTGAAATGTAAATGACATCATAACTTTTCCTCAGCTGCCGGTTAACCTTGCCGATCTTCGACCCACTTTTCTCCACATTGTCGCAACGTTTCTCCATTTTCTGTTCTCTTCTATTATTTTCTTCTCTTTTCTTTCTTACTGCTATTTTTTATTTTTCTTCTTTGTGCTACCACTATTTTTGTTTTTATTCTTCGTGACAGGGGTTCAATTTGGCTTGGGGAGTCAAGTTCAGCATTCGCTTCAATGATATCTGGCGCCATCTAGCGTCGTGAATAGGTATAATGTCTAGACCCCGAATATAAGACACCCCCACTTTTTCAGGCTTATTTCAATGCAAATAACACCGTCTTATATTCGGGCTAATACGGTAATTGCTTGGGCATTGTCAGCAAATACCATATGTTTTCTTTGATTCACGTGATACAATCCGTTCATTTAGCCTTAACGTTATTGGAGTCTGTTTATGTGTCCCTCTGATATCGTGTTTGAGGAACTGTGATGACTCATCCATAAACCACTATGCTGATCTACACTCTCTGATTAGGGCCAAGGGATTGCGTATGTACTTTATGGATTACATGGTTTTGTGTCTTAGAAAAAGTCAAGAACGTTCAGTGGATGGGAAGAACACGTTGCCACGGCAACACGCTCACTGCACGCCAGAGCTGATAGAGCAGACACACTACGAAGCTTGTGAAAGTGTAACAATCCACAGTCAATTATATCGATGCTGCCGTCATCGCAGTCTTCTCATGCTGACTCACTGTGCTGCAAGGACAGCGTTCTGAGTTCTGAAACCTGAACATTGTTTCTGGGAAGAGATAGTCAGATACTCCTGCTGGTCCTCTGCATGATGAGGTCACCTTGCTGCACTTACGGCTTGGGATTTGATGAGTTTAGTTCGTGTAAAAAGAGTCCTTTCTGACTCTATTGAATGTACTCTCTTTAAGGATCTGTTTTCACAGATTTCACAGTTCCATCAGCATTCACGGTAATTTTGAAATATCTATGAAATACCAGAGTGACATTGTGAAGCCACATCATCGATCCATTTTCTGTACACTTAGCCTGATCAGGGCTACAGGGAAGGTTTTTGCCTCTCGCAGATGGTTTAGGACGCCGAAGTCAGGAATTTGGTGCATTGCTCGGGGGCACCTTAGCCATGCTCCAAAGTCAACTGGCTTCCCTCCAACAGCCAGTATCAAATTCCATAGTAGTCCATCTGCAATGGGTATTCAACTGCTGCCCGGGAATATGCAAAGAAAAAAAAAATGGGTCCACATAATCAAAATTCTTTGGGGTAACTGCACATTTTTCTTTTTTTTTTTTTAGCAGTTATCATTATTACATATATACCATCAAATATATAAATACGTATATCAGACTCATTAAACAGTGATCAGTGCAGTGCCAACAGTGATTCAGAGTCTGCGGATTATATATACATACATAAAGATATATATCTATGTTTATAATTGTTGTTGTTATTTCTGTATTTGCGCAGACATGAATGAGCACAGCTCTCGCAGCCACAGTATCTTCCTGATCAACATCAAGCAGGAGCATGTGGAGACCGAGCAGAAGCTTTGCGGCAAACTCTATCTGGTGGACCTGGCAGGAAGCGAGAAGGTGGGCTAAAACTCAACATCAACGATTCCCAAGCCAAAGAAGAATGCCAGATAGTTGTAGATACAGTCGCTCACCCTGAGCTATGCAATAAGTGTAAGATGTTAATAGTAGGAAGGAGAAACAGCCCGGTATGTGAATGTTTAAACTGTAGTATACCTTCTAAGCAATATTCTTGATGAAAATCAAACATCCAACTAAGTTTGCGTGACTTTTACAACAATTGCAGTCCATACTGAACCACTTCAATGCTAACTACCGTAGACCCGGCCATTGTGCTGACGAATTAAATGCACGTTTCACGTTTTGTTGAAATTGATTTAACCCTTTCAGGGACAGCGGTTACCACAGTGGACAGCTTATCACGTTATCAAGTTTCAAGGTGCAGGAAAGGGTTAATAGCATTCTAAATCTTGTTCAAACACGGAAAAAAAATACATCTACTGCTCATGTACAAACATCACCTCCCAATAGGAGATGTCAGGTGCTGTATTTTACTTGTGACCATACATTCTGTGCACCAGGTCAGTAAGACGGGGGCTGCAGGAGCGGTGCTGGATGAGGCCAAAAACATCAACAAGTCTCTGTCAGCCCTGGGAAATGTCATCTCGGCCTTGGCCGAGGGCACGGTGAGTTTTCACCGGCATGACTCTCCCTTTTTCACTTCCCTCCTTGTTTCTGCCTCTTATCCAAAGACGACGTGCACGTCTTCTTCTCTTCCAGAAAAGCCACGTGCCATACCGTGACAGCAAAATGACCCGCATCCTGCAGGACTCTCTCGGTGGGAATTGTCGCACCACCATGTTCATCTGCTGCTCACCCTCCAGCTATAACGACGCAGAGACTAAGTCCACACTGATGTTTGGACAACGGTACAACGATACGGATTGTTTCTTTTTACTCACTGGGAAATTATTCTGAAAATAACTGCTACACACTCCATATCAGTAGCTTATCATGGGGTTGGACTTCATCGCTTCTTTTACCGTGAAATTAATTCTTCATTTTAACATTTTGAACATTATTTCATTTGTATTCACTCATTAAAATACCATCTCATTGCGCCTCTTTTTGTTCCATACGATGCACATCAGTGCCAAGACTATTCGAAACACGGCCTCCATCAACTTGGAACTGACAGCTGAGCAGTGGAAGAGGAAGTACGAAAAGGAGAAGGAGAAGAACAAGACGTTGAAGGACAGCATCCAAAAGCTGGAGGCTGAGCTCAACCGCTGGAGGAATGGTTAGGAACAGCCGCGGATCAAATGAACATTCTTTGAAAAATGTTGACACTCTCTAAGTCCGTGCCATTGTCACTTCCTCCAGGAGAGAATGTACCCGAGACGGAGAGGACCCAACCGGAGATCGTGACCCGTTATGAGTCGGTGGAAGAGCGGCCCATCCTGGATAATGACACCTCTTCCATTGTGGTCCGTATTTCTGAGGAGGAGCGCCAAAAATATGAAGAGGAGATCCGCAAACTGTACAAGCAGCTGGATGACAAGGTAGCCTTTCGCATTTTTAGCACATTAGCTCGAGAGGGAACAAAGACTGTAATTCCCTCTCTTTGTGCTCAATACACTTTGAGTGCGCTGCTTCACTCAAACCATTCAAAAACTACTCAGGTGGAAATGTGCTGTTTGGTGATCCACAGTGCCCCAAAATATTGCGGAACTGAGCCCAGCGCATCAGGCAGTCGTAAACAATTGAAGCACAAGCTGATGATTATCGGCTGCAATCAGAAATTCGTGTTAGCAGCGCGCGCTCTCCCTCCCGCATCACATAATGATGACGAAACGGCGGTTTCTAAATACATTTCCTTCGCTTGAAATGGCTTACCTTAACCAGAATCCCGCGTCGTCGTCGTCGTCGTGAAGTTAGAAAATCCCTGTGGGTTAATGCGTCTTCTTCTCCATCTTCTTCGTCTCCTCCGAACTGCCGCCGGAAGTGCAAAGACTCACGGCGGCAGTATTTATTCTTCATTTTACATCTTAAAAGTTATATTTATTAAGGGTAACAAACCTTTAAAATGCTTGAAACCATGTGAGGGTTGGCTTCAGACAACCCCCTGCATCGCGGATTTTACTTTTTGTGGGTAATTTTTGAAATGTAACCATCATGATAAATGAGGGACCACTGTAATGCAAATTTTTTTAAACTTTCTGTATGCCCTGTGATCGACTGGTGACTGGTCCAGGCTGTAGTCTGCCTGTCTCCCAAAGTCAGCTGGGATAAAGTCCAGCTTTCTGTACCCCTTCACAGGATAAAATGTGATAGAAAATGGATGGATGGACATGTTGCGGCGTGTTGTCACGGAGATGTGATGTGTATTACAGGACGATGAGATCAACCTGCAGTGTCAGCTGGTGGAGAAACTGAAGCAGCAAATGTTGGATCAGGACGAGGTACACACCAACTTACACACGCGGATTTGCACACAAAAAAAAAATCGCCAAGTCTTCTTTCTTACGTGTTTCATCTTTACCGGCAGCTCTTGGCGTCTTCGCGTGGGGATGGCGACAAAGTGCAGGCGGAGCTCGGCAGGCTGCAAGTGGAAAGCGACTGCGCTAAGGCGGAGGTGAAGGAGGTGCTGCAGGCTCTGGAGGAGCTGGCTATCAACTATGACCAAAAAAGCCAGGAGGTGGAGGAGAAAGGGCTGCAAAACCAACTGCTGGCCGACCAGCTGTCCCAGAAAATGGTACGTTCAAGAGAAGGAGCGTGACAGAAATATGTTCCGTTTACCAAGACGTGTGTACATTTCCATGCACATTTGTTAAAGTAATAAAGCAGACACACTGCGCTGGTTGCTGGTGCCTTTGTGTCGACGGCGCAAGTGCGATTCCAGGTCATTGCCCTAATCATCAGCCACTGCCGACCCAGTCCCAAGCGTGGATATAAAAAAAAAAAAAAAAAAAAAAAAGAGTTCGTTGCGTCAGGCTGCATTTAATGTAGAAGCTGACAAACAAATCATGCGTGTGACCTGCTGTGGTGGCCTCTGATGGGACAAGATGAATGTCGCCACAACATTAAGGAGAAAAGTCACACTTTTTTTCCTCTAGAATTTAAAACAGTTCCCAGCTCACTCACCAACACATTTTCAGCTTTGGTTTCCGAAAAAAAAATTACTTTGTTGTTTGTCTTCATGCCTTTTGGAAAGGCAGGCACCGCAGTGACCCGGCTATTTGTACACAAGAAATGAAAAAGTCAATTTTTCATATGTCCTCGTTATCAATGTCCCAAAATAGATGTCCCTGCCCACTATGAGGCAATAAAACAAAACTGATGCCAATCCATTTAATGAAGAACGATATGAAAATTGTAAAAAAATAACATTTCATTAAATGAAATTACATCATTACACTAATGAAGAGTGTCTTCAGTACAGAATTATTTTTATTTGTGTTGACTGAGGCCTATGATATATTTTTCCAAAAGGTGCGTGTATGAAATTGATGTCATTCATATTTCATGAGCTATTGTAGCTTTACATTTGATATGATTAGATTACCTTTACAGATGGGTCACAACAACAACAGCTACTTTCTGTCACCCCAAACTGTGCTCTCTGAACCAGGCGAGTTTGATGGAGCTGGAGGCGGAGCTATCTCGCATGCAGGAAGTGAGCGGTCAGCAGAGGAAGCGTATTGCCGACGTGCTCAATGGGCTGATGAGGGACCTGAGCGAGTTCAGCTCCATTGTGGGCAATGGCGAAATCAAGCTGGTGAGTTGGATTAAGGATAGATGGATGAATAGAAGGATGGACTCTTTGTGTAACTTCAGAAAACTATCCCTGCACCCCCCCCCCCCCCCCCACAAATGCAAATTGTTTGACCTTTAGGGCATTCAACGTCATGACTGCAAATATGAGACGTGATTGAAAAAAATAAATGTGGAATATGTTTCCTACTCCGCTCAGCCGGTGGAGATCAGCGGCGCCATCGAGGAGGAGTTCACAGTGGCGCGCCTCTACATCAGCAAGATCAAATCCGAGGTGAAGAGCATGGTTAAACGTTGCCGGCAGCTGGAGAACATGCAGCTGGAGTGCCACCGCAAAATGGAGGAGACTGGGAGAGAGCTCTCCTCCTGCCACCTTCTCATCTCTCAGGTGAGACCCACAGGAGGGGTCAAGAAAGAAACTGGTGTCATGAATCAAAGAGGTTTCTGCCATTGTTATCGTGCAAGTGTTGTGAATGCTAACATTGCATTGCAGCATGAAGCTAAGATCCGCTCGCTGACTGAGTACATGCAGAGCGTAGAGCATAAGAAGAGGCTGCTGGAGGAGAGTCACGACTCTCTAAGCGAAGAGTTGGCCAAGCTGCAAGACCAAGGTAATGCTCAAGACACAATCAGTGTAACATGATCATGTAAACAGGCAAAAGAACTCTTAAACGCTCAGGCTCATATTCATCCGTTTGTGCTGAGTCTTTTTTTTTTTCACATCACTGGCTTGGGCAGGCGGTCAGGTGTTTAGTGGTTCGCGTGACGAGCTCACAGTGAAGAGGTCATAAGTTTGATCCCAGCTCCGGCCTTCCTGTGTGGAGTTTGCATGTTCTCCCCGGGCCTGCGTGGGTTTTCTCCGGGTACTCCGGTTTTCTCCCACATTCCAAAAACATGCATGGCAGGTTCATGGAACACTAAATTGTCCCAAGGTGTGAGTGTGAGCGTGAATGGTTGTTAGTCTGTGTGTGCCCTGTGA
>CAAKHF010014063.1:0-11240 GCA_901007745.1 Hippocampus kuda
GATGAAAGAGGAGAGGATCAAAGTGTCCTTTCACCAGTGGATCAGAGACGTCATGCTGAAAAATGTGCACATATCTGCTACAAGCTAAGTTTTTGAAAGCAAACACGAAGCTTTAGCGTCCATTGACGAAAAGAGATTAGTTCACTTCTCCTGTCCCATGTAAATCCACTTCAGTTCCAAGCCGCGACTCCCAGTTCCACATCCGCATCGGCGCTCCGCGCTAACGCTCCTTTCTTCTCATCGTCGGCTCCTCAAGCCTTACTTACATCCATCCAGCCGCAGACCGTTCAACAGCACCGACCTCTCCGCTGAACAAGGCGGGGCTGTGAAAAATGCTGCCCATTACAGGCGCAAGACACAAGCGCCCCGGGACTGTCCAGCAACGACAGTCAAATGGCGCTGACATTCCTCCCAGTCAAAAACAGTGCTGGTATACCCATGCTGCCGAGAAGGCGCAACCACCAAGCACAGAGTCTCCTCCTTGATGAATGTCGTGGCCAAAAAATGCTGAAAAAAGTCCACATCAGGTCCACACGACGTAACAACAAACACAAAGTGACAAAACAAACACAAAAACAACAAAAAAAGCAAGGCTCATGAGAGCACTTGCTGACGGCTGCCTACTCGGGCGCCATCTTGACTTCAAAGAGCTGGCGTATGTTTTACCACTGTAAAACTGCGCCCAATAATACAGTGCGTTTTGTCTATGTGTAAAATACAGAAATAGCACCCGTTCGTGAGACTGCGCCCAACAATACAGTGCGCCGAATGGTCGTGAAAATACGGTAGGTTTGGTAATTTTGTTTTGCTAAGCTGTCTGCAGCCAGGTCGGCATTGAAAATGAGAATCTGATCTTAATTGCTGTATCTGAATAAATAAAGTTTGGATGAATAAATAAAATAAAAATCTTGTCAAGATAAACACGCGTTGACTTTGCAAATGAAGAGTCCCCAAATGCTAATTTGGCTTCCTTTGATGGATGACGTGCAGCGCTGTGGCCCAACATGACCGCTTTCACACAAAGTCAAATGAAGCTGTCAGCTCTCCTCAGCGCCAATAGCATCAACCAATATGCTGCATGGGTGCTGATGGAGAACTCTCAACCCACACTCCAAAATATATATGCTAGCTGCGTTAGCTTTTCGTTGTTAGCTTTTTATTCATCACAACACATTTGTTTTTTTACTTCTGCTGTACAAAACTCATTTATTGATACACTTTTAACCACCGGATAACTTATGTGATCAACATATTTGGATTCTTTTTTTCCTGTGTGGTGTGTTTGAGTCCATGGGCCCTATTTTCATGCCCAACACAAATCAAGTGTCGTCCATCTGTGTGCACGGGTGGAGTTTTTTTTTTTCTTTTGGCATTTTCGTAGATGGGCGCAGTTAGAAATGGGCACTTGCCACGTTGTGGGAGTGAACAGAGAGGACTTAATTCACGCCCAATCAAAATTCCTCCTCTCATTCAGCACAGGAGAGGCGCACGGTCAACAAGTGCTGAAGTGAAACGTATTCGCTGGAGTTCGGGTAGGAGATCGATGCGCACAAAGGTCATATACAAGGAGCTGCAGAAAGATCTCTACTTACGGATGATGTAAAGTTGGTCGCTGTGAAGTGCGCACTTCGAGAACGCCTTCCACCCCTGATCACCAGTCTGTGTATGACACTCCCCCCTCACACACATATAGCCACACACACCAGTTGTGCTGTGGTCAGAGGTGCTTTTAAAAATACATTTAAGGCAATAATAATAATAATAATAATAATAAAACAAAGATGCACGACTGGTTAGCACGCCAATACAGAGGTCTGGGGTTTGATTCAGGACTCTGGCCTTCCTGTGAGGAGTTTGCAGGTTTTCCCCATGCTGGCACTTTATTTTGTGTTTTGTACGCTTATTTGTTTAGGCCAGTGGTCCCCAACCTTTTTTGCCCCACGGACTGGTTTCATTCATTCATTCATTCATCTTCCGAACCGCTTCATCCTCAGTAGGGTCGCGGGGATTGCTGGAGCCTATCCCAGCTGTCTTCGGGCAGTAGGCAGGGGACACCCTGAATTGGTTGCCAGCCAATCGCAGGGCACACAGAGACAAACAACCATGCACGCCCGCACTCACACCTAGGGACAATTTAGAGTGTTCAATCAGCCTGCCATGCATTTTTTTTTGGAATGTGGGAGGAAACCGGAGCACCCGGAGAAAACCCACGCAGGCCCGGGGAGAACATGCAAACTCCACACAGGGAGGCCGGAGCTGGAATCGAACCCGGTACCTCTGCACTGTGAAGTCGACGTGCTAACCACTGGACTACCAGGCCGCGACTGGTTTCATGTCAGACAATATTTTCAGGGACTGGCCTTTAAGGCCGGATAAATACAACAATATAATGTGATATGACCCGCATGAAAGGTGTGGTATTTTTGAAACATAATAATAAACACGAATCATGACATGAGGAACGTCCTATCTGGCCGCAACATTCTCTGGTTGCTGTGGTAACGTTTAAACGAATAAAATAAGAGACATCTCAAATAAAAAGTGCATGAAAAATACGACTCACCATCGCCGCTTATTATGCAGAGTAAGCTTGTTGGGTGTGAATCTCCCATTGAGATAAAGCCGTATTTGAAATAGGACTCCTGATACTGTCTATTAAATGGCGCCTTCTCTTTTTTGAAAGTCTCAGGCTCCTCTTCTGTCTCCTGGCTGGGCCTTTTTCCCCTTCCCGAAAAAACTTTTCAAAGACGTTTGTTTTTTATGCGGGAACCTATCACGTGACCGAGAAGCGCGCATTCACCTGCATCAAGAATGACATACTGTAGACTGATATAACAGAAAATACGGTATTTTTTCAAAATAAAACATCTTTCAGATTCCGAAATGAATAAAACAGAAGTAATGTACAGTAAGTTATTTCGTCTTTCTGTGAGACCGGTATCGGTCCGCGGCCCAGGCATTGGGGGCTTCAGTGTTAGTGTCGTGTGCGCGTACGCATACAGGTCGCCTTGGGCGCGTGGTATGTTTAGGAAGCATGGGATTTTTCCAACTCGTGTTTGTGTTCCACCTGCGGCTTCAACCAACCGACCGCCTCTCGCAAATTATTCATGCGAGTGTCAGCGCGGAGGAGCAACGTCCGCCTGCAGGGACAAGCAGCACCATACCGTGTGGATTGTGTATTTACGTGTGCGTGTTTGTGTGTACTCAAAACGCAGGGGGCATCGTGTACAAATGGTGTGTTGTAATTCCCTCTCCAAATCAAAGTCCCTGACAGCTGCCTTAATGCCGGCTGCCTCTCAGGTGATGAAGGGCCCACCGCCGGAGCTAAAAAGCTCCATCACCTCCACGTACGTCCTCCCCACCCGCGCAATCCCCCTTACTCCGCCCCCCCTTCCCTCCCGTTGATGTCCAATCAATCAATCCATCCGTATCCCTGACACTGGCATGTATAATTAAAGTTTATTCCCTCGGACCTCCCAGTCCTAAAGAAGAAGATGAATATAAAAGCAGTCATCCATATTTCACAAGTGTCAGAATGCTCCTGGCGGCGACCAGTCAGTGATGGGATGGATCAGACTTTCCACATTGAAAAAGGATCAATCAAAGGCAAACTCCACAAGTGTAATGATGTCATTTTTGGAGAGGAACAAACACAAAAACAACCGCAGGCGAAAATACAGTGCTACTAGGCTTGACAGGACTCACAACCTCAGCCAACTTTTTGTGAAAAATGGACTTTGACTTGATTTTTACGTGGCTGGTGTGGATTTGGTTACAGTCCGACAAAATCTCGAAGAAAAGTTAGCTTTTGACAGAAAATGTTCAAAATGAGCCCAAAACTTACATTTCAGATCAAAATGTCTTTTCAGATCAGAATGACTGAACACTTTTTCGAGTGACTTGTAATGATAGACAGGGCTACCAAATTTCATGTTGACCAGTGAGGGCTGATTTCATGTATTTATTTTAAATCTGGACGGTGGCAACTTGAACCAAGTTAGCCTAAAACAGTCACTTCAAACCAGTATAGCAGATTTTCTGTGACTTTTCAGGCAAAGCTTCTTGATCTGTTTTTGTGGTTCTACACATGATCGATAGACATGTCTACCACTTGTCATGTTGATCAATGAAACGTGCTAGAATTTTTGGTGGTTGTTTAAAAAAGATTGGGTGCATCTTAATGTAATGAGCCTCACAGGTGTCAAAGTCAAGGCCCGGGGGCCAGATCCGGTCCGCCACATCATTTAATGTGGCCCCCCGAAAGAAAATCACGTGTGTCAATTTGCATGATCCTTGCTAAAACCTGTACCAAAATGTCAAATTGTCATGTATAATAAATGATGAGATTTTGCAATAATTTTGTTGACCTGTTTACACTCACTTTAACAATAATTCACGATTGCAGTTGACTGATTTCAAAACTAGTAATACATTACATTTGGTGTGTACAAGTAATAATGCGATCAGACAACATTTTTGTGGTTTCACTGTGGGCCCTCTGAAGGAAGACGTAACTCCAAAGTGGCCCGTGAAAAAAAATTGTTTGACACCCCTGTTTTAAACTAAAATGAATTGCGTCTTTGTGGGCTCATAGACTTATTTACAGATGTACTCATGACTTTGGGGGCTGAATTTTTAATTCAAATATTGTGAGCTGAACCTTAATAAATTGGGCATAAATGGCCCCTTGAAACCAAAATGGCCGACTTCCTGTGTGTTTTCCGGCATCACTTCATGACACATTTTGGGGCTCCTCTCATGATGCTAGCTTCAAAATTTGTAGTTTTTGACAATGGGGAAGCCCTCAAAACGCTGATACATTTGCGGCAGTGTTGCTATGGAAACAGTCATATCGTAGTCCCAGGCCCTGGCAGGGAGTAAACAGGCGAGTGAGCCGTTTGTTTTTCTGTCTGTCAGAGAAGAAAGAGCGGAAAGTGCCCGCCGCCGCCGTGAGAGTTCATGGCGTCGCCACACGAGCGCGTCCATATGTTTGATGTTTGTCACAGCGAAGGCGAGTCGGGGTTAATCCTGTCTTTTGTTCAGCAAGGCGACCGACGCGGAGACTCAAAAAGGTCGCCAACTCCGATGCCTCGGAAACAAAAGCGGCACAGTGACGGCGAAGCAGCCGCTGAACTGAGACGACCTGGCGGAGCAAACCATTTGTCGTGGATAAAAGACTGTTTACTTCGAGAGACAGCAATCTCTCGCGCGGAGAAGCGGCAGACAAACGTCTTGGAAACTGGTTGCAACCGAACAATGAAAGGAAAAACACATCTACAGTCGCTTAAAAGCTTCAACCCAAAACCTCACTTCGGCGAGTATCAAAGTATCAAATGTGAAAAGACATCACCCGTTTTTATTTTTTAGTTTGGGGGGGAGTGGAAGCATCTTTCCTTGACCTAATGACATAATCCAACAAAGGTGACGTAAAAGTGGCATAAAAGTGACTTTCCGCAGAGGCCCCGGGTCAAGGTGAGATGAAAAAGTGCTTCGCAGGAAACGACAGCACAGCACTGGTTCAAATGGATTCGATTCCCCTTTTTCCTGACTGACATCATTGTGCGACGGCGAATATTGCTGACATAACTCTAGAATTTGCAGACTCTAAATGCAAAATATTAGCTTGATAATAAAATGAAAAGGGCAGCATGGTGGTTGAATGGTTAGCATGTCCGCCTACCGGGCTCTGGCCTTCCGGTGTGGAGATTGCATGTTTCCCCCTGTGCCTGTGTAGGATTTCTCCGGGTACTTCGGATTCATCCCACATTCTGAAAAACATGCACGGCAGGTTAATGGAACACTCTATGAACTGTCCCTTAGTGTGATTGTGAGAACGAATGGTTACTCGTCTATGTGTGCTCTGCGATTGGCTGTGTACCCCGCCTACTGACTGAAGATCGCTGTAATAGGATGTGTGTGTCTATGTACATATATATATATATATATATATATAAGTGGCCAAACAGCAGGAACAACAATGGTTCATCTGACTTCTGGAACATCTGACAAACAATATCTCTTTACTCTTTGGTGCACACGCCACCTGACATTTTAGGTTGGCCTTCAGTCAGAAGGTCGCCATGGAGACATTTGCACTCAAACCACCATGTGAACTCGCTGCTCACACAAGTGGACAAACACAGAGACCGCTTGGTTCGTTCATCATGGGCCAGTCACTCATTGCTCGAGGATACCCTCCCCCCCCCACACACACACACACAAACACACACACAGAGGCACTCGTATACACACACACACACACACACGTGTGGCTCTACGGGGCTTCTTGCAGATGAAGGCTGGCTGCAAATCATGTCTTGAGTGTGAATCTGCAGCTCCTCTTGTGCAAAGATTTTTTTTTTACAAGCTACCGAGAAAAGTACTCAGTTTCTACCTACATATACTGGTTGCCTAAAGTTGTCCAACTTACCTACATGTCGGCATTTGTCTCCATCAAAATCCATATGAGAAGACAATATTTACCAATTAATCGACTGTTGTCAAAGTCAAGGCCCGGGAGCCAGATCTGGCCCACGACACCATTTTATGTGGCCCACTAATGCAAATCAAACATGGCAACTTCCCATGTTACTTGCTAAAATATGTACCCAAATTTCAAATTCTCATATATAATAAATAAGAGATATTGTAAACATTTTCTTGTTGACAAACACCCCATTACTGTAACTTAAACAATAGTTGAATCAACTATTATTCTTGACTTCTTTATATGATTTCAGTCATAATGGCCCTCCAAGGTCCCGTGACAAAGATGGGATTGAGACCCCTAAGTTTATCTATCTTCTACTTCGATGCCGGGCTGATCTCAAATCAAAGCCATGCAACATCGCCATCTACTGGTGTTTGCGAGTCATTACAGTACTTTACAAATCTGAATTTCACGCACTTGACGAATAATATAATATATTGTCATGCTAGGATTGACAAATCGAAACGTCCATGACAGTCAATGAACAATTTGTCTCCTCAGAGTCCAACTTTTTCTCAAATCTTCCCTAATGCTCCGCCGTAGTAAAAGCATATCCATTGACAATTAGGTTGCCTCGCCTGGTTGGCTGGCGGCTTTGCCTGTTCTTCCTCGAGGATGAGGAGTATGAGGATGAAGAGCATGAGGCTCTTCGGGGGACGCTCTTGTCTGTTAATTAGTGACGAGCAGATGGAAGAAAGTCCGCATGTCGCAGGGGGATCAACGCTCGCCGAGAAGCTGCGGTTCCAAAGCACTTTTATTTATTTCTCAGCTCAGTTGGTGTCGTCTCCCCAAAGCTCAGTTGCCCCCCCCCCCCACCACCTCCCCCCAGGGAGAGCTGAGAAGCATCCATCTCCTCCGGGACTTTGCCGAAGATTCTTCCCTCGGCTGGCTGAGTGTTTGAGTTGAATTTCATGTGGCGACTTTGTTTACAAGCATCTGTTTACACTCGCCGGCATTCAACAAGCCGTAACCTCGCCGGCCCCTTACGTATAACGTACCGCAGAGGCTTGTGCCGAAGCATCTGCGCCGTTGTTGGCCCGCTTATGACACACGAAAACACTCAAAGAGGAGTCCCGAGGAACGTTTGGATTTACTAAAGTAGCATCCACGGGAAACACAAACATCTGGGAATCAAAAACACGATGTGGTCGGATTTCAGCAAACTTCTGCCGTGTTCATCGTAAGTCTGAACAGACTATATGGGGTGGGGGAGGGGGGGGTTGGTTTAAGTTTATACGGCCGTGTGTGTTGTGGCTGAGTAATGGCCCCAAAAATCGGCCCATGGAAAAACAAGCTATTTTGGTTTGAAGCAGACAGGTGTACGTTAACTTCTCCTTCAGTCACCACCTAGAATCCAACCGTTAACTGCCACTGACAAACACATGTGATATAATTTTAGAAGTACAATACAATACAATACATGCTGATTATATGCAATTATATGTTCTTCAATCGGTAGGTATGGAAAAAAAGTTTTCCTTCAGCTTGTCTGTTAAATTCAAGTTTGTAAACCACTGTAATGATAAGCAGACGCTGGTAGAGGGTGGTGTGACGGCACTTCTGATTTGAGATCGGCACAGTTTTTCATTCTGAGTAGCGTTTAAAAATCAAGCAGTGAACCTCGGCGTGTCGATTACGTTACGGTTCCGGAAGAGTCCGGAACAGAAACAGACTTTCAAACCGTGGACTCAAATGGAATTGAACAAAAAGAGTTTCTTAATTCAAAACGCACTACCGACAAAGTAGAACAAAGGATGCTAGTTGCAATAAACAAAAACAAATCTACCCAAAAACGCAAAGGATAATACGAATTGGAAATAACGTGTCGTCAAAAGACGAGAGCCAAAGGAATCAAAACCGAGACTAAGCTTGACAACCAAAATACTTACGATGAAGAACGCAAAAGTGAGGCGAGAAAATACGTGGCGTGAACAAGAACGATCATCTCAAGAATTCAACACTCGGCGACAAAGTCATGAGCAAGGTGAGGAATAATCCGACAAAGGCTTGGCAGTATGACAGTCCTAAATACATGGCTTAATCTTGACGAACGAATTGGCAGCAGGTGTGCTTGCCAGAAGAGAAGCCTTCCACTGCCACCTGCTGGAGAAACACAAGAACAGGATCATGACATAAACTGAGTATGTTTCGTGGAAAAACCATAGAAACTGTGTGTCCCAGTAAAATATTTTGATCGACTATGAAACTGTTTTTATTCCCTAAAATGAACATCCGCCTTTAAAAAGAAACTTCAAATAACGTTTTTGGGATTCTCAAAATAGCCGTCGGGACTTGGACTTGAACTCGCACCCTCTTGACTTGGACATGATAGGACTTGAATGCAGCTCTGTTAGGCAATGCTAAAATTGACAAGTATTTAGTTTTCACTTTGTGTGGCTGGAAGGTATTTGCTGGGGGAAAAAAAGCTTTTTATTTGTAAACATATTCACCTAAATGTTGTTGACAGCGACTCAAGACATCGTTTATCATTGGATTTCTTTCTTTCAAAAATATTCACAAGTACTCTTTTTGAACTGTTTTAACTATGAAATTCCTCCTTGATGTGTGCGTGCGTGTATGCACGGGCAGTTTGTTGACTATTGAAGCGAGTAAATAAAAGATAATCACAGAAAGCATCATTCCGTCTCAAGAATTTTTTTAAAGGCCCATCGTGCAAATATTTCAATCGGCATCATTAAACCCCAAACTCTTGAACTATGAACTCAATGGGTGAAAAAAAAGGCTGATTCCATACGATGGATGCCAACCTCACCGACCTTAAAAGTAATCAGATTACAAGCTTTAATCTGCTCTGAATGGATTTATGACTGTGTGTGTGTGTGCGTACAAAGAGCAGAGGTTGAAGCGTCACATCCAACTCTGAAGAAATTCAATTAAAACGGGCAAATCTGTGAAAATTCCCAAATGGTAACCTTGAACTTACACACGCTTAGCACACGAAAGAGATCCTATCGGCAGGCAAAGAATTTCCGCTTACGTTCCATCACGCCAAAGGCAAGAAGACGAAAAGTACGTCCAAAGACATTTCTCATGAGCACCGAACACATTCAAAAAGTTTTGTGCATGGCACTGTGTGCATATACACTTAATTTTACTCAATTTTGCTCATTTTGCATTTCACACAACAATTTTAAAGAAACATTATAAGCCTCATCTTCATTCATAAAACTGAGACGGGCCAAAATACCAAACAGGAACATTGTTTTTACAATGAATTTTACAAAGATTGAATTCAGATAACAATTTTACTACTAAAAGCGAATTTTCAAACAATTTTTGGAAAATTCATCCGCAGCAAGCCCATTTTACTGAGCAAGACGAAACTTAATAAGTCCATCTGTCATTAAAAAACAAAACAAAACAAAACGAAACAGTCAAACATACAGCAAGTTTGCTGTTTTCAAAACTCTAATAATCCAATTTCACAAGGTTAAAACATGTTGATTTGGTAGCGCTTATCAGAATTATTTGAAAATTAAGCCCTTCATAACATGACATTTGGTAGAGATGTTTATATCACAAGTAGACCCACAAAAAAATAATAATAAATCCACCTGAGAATACACCGTTCATCTGCCATTTTGGTTTGAAGTAACCATTTTTTGGTTCACTTGATTAACTTGCACTCAAATTGATTTTTGACAACTCAGCTCCTGAAACCAGTTTCATTTAGAAACAGGAAGCCTGTTACATATACTGTATCGGTCGTGAGTAGACCCACAAAAAAGTGTCCAAAACAGATGCCTGAAAATAAACATGAAGTTCGCCATTTCAGTTTGAAGCAGCCATTTTAGGATCAATTTGGTCATTCCAAGGGGTCTTTCAAAGACAAACTGCTCTAACAGATTTTGCCCCATGAATGACAAATTTAAACCTTGTACTAAAGACAAATAGGCAACACTAATTTGCCAATAATTTGAAGTTTTATCATTCTGAGGTTGATGAAATCCAGAACTCTAAAAACAGTAATTTACAACATCAAACTCAGTCGTGCCTCTCTGAATTCTTTGAAAATTTAGTTCCTGAAGCCTGTTTTAGTTATAAATGTGTGATTTGGTGAAATGTGAAATGTTCATGAGTTGACCCAGAAACAAAAAAATTCTCAAGAAGCCGTATTCGAAAAGACACAAGTCAGCCATTTTGATTTGAAGCAGCCATTTTAGGCTCACTTTGTCCGTTCACGGGGGTCCTTCAACGATAGACTTCCGCTAGCAATTTTGTGTGATTGCTACATAATTTAAGCCACGTGCACTGGACGGATGAGCAACACTCAATTGCCAATATTTTTAGTTGATCATTTCAGATGAGCACTGCACAGCAACAAAATTCAATACCTCACCCTAAACTTTTACAAGACAACTTCAAAATCGTGTTTTTTTTTTCCATTGCTGGGCACAGCTTCAATGTTTGATTTGAGATTTGACAGGCAAACGCAAAAAGAGGATTTGCTTGGTTGACGTCTCCAGCGGAGCGCCCTCTCCTCCATGTCCACCACATCAGCGCTTTAACAAGTCAAGTTCCACACTGGCGATCTCATCATCCATGACACTAAAGTCTCTGATGAGACTTTTATTTTTCTACCTTCACATTGGCCGCCATTTTTACCTTTCTGCCATCTCTGTATCGCCTCAGCAGCGCAGCCATGTGATACATGACAGGCTCCGTGGGGTTAATTGTGGCTCTAATCAATACTGTAGCTCATGTTGTGCGCTCCCCGCGGCCCAAAGGT
>CAAKHF010014065.1:0-19439 GCA_901007745.1 Hippocampus kuda
AACCGCCGGTCCGCGGACCGGTACCGGTCCGCAGGGCATTTGGTGTCGGGCCGCACAGAAAGAACTTGCCTTATTTTCGTTTTATTTATTTCGGAATACGAAGATGTTTTATTTTGAAAGGTTACCGGATTCTCCGTTACATCCGTCTGTGTCACGCTTGACTCACGTCAAGCCACACTTGTCCGTCACGTGACCGATTACGCTAGAAACAAAACGTTGAAGGTCGCAAAAAGAGTTCTCTCAGGGCAGGTGATGCAGATTTGCAACAACCAAGTACCTTTACTCTACCTGTAACTAGAACTTATTTTGAGCCTGAGAGGGTTTTAAAAAAACTGCTGGAGATCGCAAATGACGGCGGCCTTAAAAGTACGTTCGAGACAACTGGATTAAAGTTATGGCTGAATACTCTGAGATCACCACAATAGCACTGTTGCTATTTCCGACATCCTACCTGTGTGAGGCGGGGGTTTTCTGAAGTAACGGCGACTACAACAAAATTACGAAGTAGACTGGACAAAAACCACACACTTGAGGTGTCATTGTCTCCTATTACCCCGAGATGGGACCGTCTAGTTGCAGAAAATCAAGCTCGGGGCTGTGGTGAGTCGTCATTTTCATGCACTTTGAATTTGCGTTGTATCGTATTTTGAAGGCATTAAACATTACCATAGTGATCAGTGTTGCAGCCAGATTAGATGCTCCTTGTGTTTATTATTATATTTCGAAAACACCACAGTTTTCATGCAGCTCATACCATATTATTTTTTTGTATTAATCCGCCACATTTTAAATGCCGGTCCCTGAAAATATTGTCTGACATAAACCGGTCCGTGGGGCAAAAAAGGTTGGGGACCCCTGCTGTACACCCAAAGTGCACAGTAAGAGGTGAGTGAATGGTTAACTTACTGTCATTAATGTTGGTGCTCTCCGGCTCACTGGCAACTTCTTGCACCACTTGTGTGCCTCCATTGGCAGTCTCAACCTGGTGATTCGGTCATGTAACTTTCAGTGGTCTAATCAGAATCATCTTTACGGATCAAACATGTACAAAACACACGAGGAACTTGTCTCTGGTAGTATTAGCCATATTTGTATTACTTTAAGAAGCGACTAGAACAAAAAGATCATTTAGGATGCAACACATTATAAGTACAGAGAGCTTTGTTTAAAAAAGTGACTCTCTGTACTAAAAGTGAAAAGTGGCTTGTGAAGATGTATCAAAAAAAAATAAAAAAAATACAGTATTTGCAAAAAAAAAAAAACATCTGTGCCAAGATAGAGGTGAAACCTTGTGGCCATATTTAAGAGGAATTCTGATTTTCAAATTGACTTTACTTGGGAATTTCAGTGCATTATTGGTTTCTTAACAGGGAGCTCTGAAGGGCACTTTGAAAATGTAAGCATGTGTCGTATGTTTAAAAATACGATATACTTTACTCATAAAAAGCAGGTGATGTTGGGCTGAAATTTAAGGATGACCTTAAAATGGGCCTTTTCCAAGTCTATTCATTTGACCCTCTCTAAATTTTAGAATGCAGAGGCCCAACTGTTCAATGGTTAAAGTACTTTTCACACAATTTGCTGTTCTCTAACGAGGAGCTCAACAAGACAATTCGTGTTTGATCCATGACCGCACCATCAAATTTCCGAAAAGACACAGAAGTGTACGTCCTTGGAATTTGTTACTGCTCACCTGTTGTGAACGTGGCCCTTCTGCTCTTCGTTAGAGAACATTGAAACCCTTTACTAATGTCATTGGGCTTACCATTTGCTCTTCATCTTGACTGCTTGGCTCTCGTCTGCTACTGTGATGCAGCTTGTGTTGAATAAAAGCCTCCAATGTGGAAAACTCGCTCTGACAGCGTCCACATTTGTGCACGTCCTCATCTAGGAAAACGACCACACAAGTTTAGAGTGTTTATCTTATGCAGCATTTAAATATACAGTACACTTGAGACATAATATAAAAACTCATTTCACTAATGATATTAGTGATATGCTATTAGTAGCTGCTAGCTACGTGCTGCTAACATTGTCGACATTTGAAGGAAACCTTTACTAGGCCCAAACACTAAAGCACAACATATAAGGCACGTTTAGAAAGAAATGAGGCTAACCATCGTCACCGAGACTGGTGTGGATGGTGATGGTCTCGCTGCCGTCCTTCGTGTGTTTGCCTGCCGTAAGATTATTTTCGACATTCATGTCGTTCGAAGTCTCCGTGTGTGTCGCAACGCGGCCGCAGAGTGGCAAACATGGCGGATTTACGACCCCGTCGTCATAACAACACGGTATGCGCGCGCAAGTGTCGCCCGCAAAAGGGACATAAATTTGATCGTATTTATAAACTTATTTTATTTTTCCTCCAGCGCTTCTCGGCAGTTAACAATGGTTGCCTCTAAAAGGGAAAAACATTCGACTTTATGAAAAAGTATCAGCAGTCCAACGTAAAATAGTTGTTGCATTGTATCATTCATAGGCTATCGTTTTCATTCGTTCAGACAATTATCTGGAATGCACGTGTGACAAAAAACTGCTGTTACTGGATTACGAATTTTTCGAAGATGTTTACGACACCAAGGTAAACAACGCATCGCTTTACGGTACTGTAGCAGCTATGGCTTCTGTCTTTAGCGGCGTGTTGCAGCTGACAGATCTCGACGATTTTATCACACCATCTCAGGTACTGTACTCACACATATTCTTGACGTGTATTCACGCTTAATTGTGTGCGGTGAGACTGTGCGCTTCACTTAAACGAAACTTAATATTAGAGAGAGGGCTTGTCCGCAATGTCATTCACAACGTTCGCAGCAATACCGCATGTAACTTGCGCAAGGTAAATTGTTTAATGTTAGCAAGCTACATATGCATTTAATGGCAATCAGCCGAAATGTGGGGTCTCATCTCAGTCACTTAGGTTTCGGTGGGTGCTGGGTGATGAGTCAATCTGACTGTCGATTTTTGTTTTCACACTTGAGTCATGTCAAGTCTACCTAGTAGCACAGAGTATTATGGAAAGGTAAATTGTTTAATGTCAGCAAGCTACATATCCATTTAATGGCAGTCAGTCGAAATGTGGGGTCTCCCCTCAGTCATCTTGGCTTCGGTGGGTGCTGAGTCATTCTGACTGTCGATTTTTGTTGTCACACTTGAGTCATGTCAAGTCTACCTAGTAGCACAGAGTGTTATGACTATTTGATTTTTCTATGTTAGATTTATTAGTTTGTTTGTTTTTTTTTTTCATTTATATCAACTCCCCTGACTTCAATGTCTTCCCCTCGTGATAGTATTGTCATTTGAAGCATTTTCTTTCAAATCTATTTGTGTAATCTTTTCCTGTTGGTACATGTATTTTCGTCATTAAAAGGACTGACTAGCTGTTCTAACGAATCCAAGTCCAATTCTGAGCCTTTTCCGAACGCAACCTAATTTTGTTAGTTTTTCATGTATGGTGACTTCGAAGCTCAGTAGTAAATTGCATCTGTGAAATTTGAATTGTTTATTTTTAGTAAAGGGCAGAACGAGAGCCATTGGTTAGAATGTCAGGTTTACTGATGTTCTGAGTTTCGGGGTTTGAATCTCTACTTTGGTCTTGTTCTCAGGGTAATCCTCCCAAATCCCATGATTCCAATTTGGAAGGGTTGTTTTTGGTCAAGGCGGCCCGGTAGTCCGGTGGTTAGCACGTCGACTTCACAGTGCAGAGGTACCGGGTTCGATTCCAGCTCCGGCCTCCCTGTGTGGAGTTTGCATGTTCTCCCCGGGCCTGCGTTGGTTTTCTCCGGGTACTCCGGTTTCCTCCCACGTTGAACACTTTAAATTGTCCCTAGGTGTGAGTGTGAGCGTGCATGGTTGTTCGTCTCTGTGTGCCCTGCGATTGGCTGGCAACCGGTTCGGGATGTCCCCCGCCTACTGCCCGAAGACAGCTGGGATAGGCTCCCCCGCGACCCTAGTGAGGATCAAGCGGTTCGGGAAATGAATGAATGAATGAATGAATGAATGTTTTTGGTCAAACATGTCAATAACTAACTGCTACTCATTTTTGTAGGAATGTGTCAAACCTGTAAAAATCGAGAAGAAACAGGGCAAGTCTGTGGCCAAAATCCAGATAGAAGATGATGGCACTTATGTCCAAATCAACCAAGTGAGTATTGAGGAATCACCTTTTCCACCCCCCCTTTTTTTTTTTGTCTCAATGCCACCCACGGTTTGCCTTGCTTTTTTTTTACAGGCCGGGCAGAAGCAGAAGCTTGAGAAAGCAAAGATCACACTGAACGACTGCTTGGCTTGTAGTGGATGTATAACATCGGCTGAGAGCGTCCTCATCACACAGCAGAGCCATGAGGAACTCTTCAAAGTACTGCGCAACAACAAGGTGGTGACTTCAGTCCATCCAGACAATGTTACCCTGATGAGAGTAACCGTTACATGACCAAACTCAATGTTAAATCAATTGAAATGCCATTAATCTGTTTCAAAATGAGGAGAATTGCGAAAATAGGTGGCCGTTTATTTGACAGACGTGCTCCTCCCGCAGGCGAGCGCGACAGAGAAGAAAGTGGTGGTGGTCTCAGTGTCACCTCAGTCCAGAGCATCCCTCGCCGCATTCTACGGGCTCAGCAGCAGCGAGGTGGGAAGGAGGCTCACCTCTTTCTTCAAAGGCCTCGGTGAGGTTTATGTCACGGCCAGAAAGGCCTTCTTATCTTCTAAACATTACCAAAAGCGTTTTGGACTTTATTCCCTTTGAAACTTTAGGTTGATTCATTGAAAGCTTTGACAAATGCTGCTTTTGCAGGCGTCCATCACGTGTTTGACACAAGCTTCAGTCGGACCTTCAGCCTGCTGGAGAGCCAGAGAGAGTTTGTGGAGCGTTTCCAAAGGAAGGAGCAAGACAGCCGAGCATTGCCCATGATGACATCAGCATGTCCAGGTATGCTTGCAAAATCAAACTGCAAGCTCATAGCTCGTTCACACCTTCTCTTGTCAGCGTTGCGATACAGTGGAATTCTCCCCGAGCGTGTATTGCCTGCTGAAGGATGCTGACTGACTTGCGCTTGGATTGTATTTATTTATTTTTGCTCAGGTTGGATCTGCTACGCGGAGAAGACACACGGAGATTTTATTCTTCCTTACATCAGCACCACTCGCTCCCCTCAGGCGATGATGGGCTCTCTGGTTAAAGGCTATTTTGCAGAACAACAGGTGCAGACGCACACTTTGAAAACAATTTTAGTAGTCAGCTGTAATTTGTGTTTTCAGACTTGTATTGTCAATGCAGTGTTGATGAGCAATTTACTGTAGTTTAAAATGGCATGTGGTAGTCGTACTAAAGTTTAGCATATACCCTCCATCCATTTTCCGAACCGCTTTATCCTCACTAGGGTCGCGGGGGGTGCTGGAGCCTATCCCAGCCGTCTTCGGGCAGTAGGCAGGGGACACCCTGAACCGGTTGCCAGCCAATCGCAGGGCACACAGAGACAAACAACCATGCACACTCACACTCACACCTAGGGACAATTTTAGCGTGTTCAATCAGCCTGCCATGCATGTTTTTGGAACGTGGGAGGAAACCGGAGTACCCGGCGAAAACCCACGCAGGCCCGGGGAGAACATGCAAACTCCACACAGGGAGGCCGGAGCTGGAATCGAACCCGGTACCTCTGCACTGTGAAGTCGACGTGCTAACCACCGGACTACCGGGCCGCCCTTAGCATATACCGCTTATGCTAATAGCAATGATAATAATAATAATGATCACACTAATTCATAATAACAACGTGTGATCATACTACCTCATAACAAAGTTGAAAGCAATGAACATGCTTTGGACAATTTGACCGAGCACAACATCCAACTTGGATTAAAGACCAAAGTGACTGAAGACTCGAGTGAAAAGTGAAATTAACTCATTCAGTACCAGCCAATTCTTGACCAAGTCTGAAAAGACGTCTTTGGGAGTGAATGAGTTTTAATATCAAGAAAAAGTGTTAACCTGTCAAATGCAAATGCTATCAACAAATATTCAAAGCGTACACCAGGCCAATCTAAAGTAGACACCATATTGCGTAGTTAATCTCTAATGCAAATTATTTTAAGAACCACTTTGCGGCCCAGCTAGATAACATTTACTACAACTAATGTATGGGTAGCCATCACCGTAAAATCCGTCAGAGATAGCGATCAGCCAGAAGAGGCCGGCATTCCCGTTTTTTGCACCCTGGCCTCCCTGGCACGCTGAGTACTGGTTCTGCTATTTTTACAAATTATTGACCAATCTTAAATGGCAGGGATACAATTTTAATGGCTTGACAATTTATTATTATTTTTTATTCCTTAAAGCAGTGGTGTCATTTTTGACTTGCAAGCAACAAATTACTGGATTACGAGTCAACTATAATAGGTTATTCAATTATTGTTCAAGTAAGTGTAAAGAGGGGAACAAAATGATTGCAAAAAATCTCAGCGTTCTTTATTACACATGACAATTTGACATTTCAGTCGAGATTTTAGCAAGCATCGTGCAAGTTGACATACACGTTATTTGCCTTCGCGGGCCACATAAAATCATGTAGCGGCCCGGATCTGGCCCTGGGGCCTCAAATTTGATATCTGTGCCTTAAAGTGATGGTTTTGGCTGTGTGAGAATTGTGCCCGGCGTCAGCAATATGTAATCTCAATTTTATTGTGCGGTGCATCTTAATCTGCATGTTATGCATGTCGTCAGGGCCTGAGCCCACAGCAAATCTATCACGTGGCGGTGATGCCCTGCTTCGATAAGAAACTCGAGGCTTCCAGGCCGGACTTCTACCTGAATAAAGCTGAGAGCAGAGAAGTGGACTGCGTCATCACGTCCGGTACGGTACGGCCTCAACTTCCATCGTCATGCACGTTGTGGAAACAACAACTCTCTTTTCCTCATTAGGAGAAGTTCAGAAAATGCTGGAAGAGGAAAAAGTGACTCTTAATGAGATACAAGACGGCCCTCTCGATACTCTGTGAGTTTTCAGCGCTTTCAGTGTTGTATTTTATTTTTCCCGCTGTTCATGTCATTCTGTTTCCAGTTTCAGTAACGTGAAAGACGGCGAGTTCCTGAGCCACGCCAGCAGCGGCTCAGGCGGTTACCTCCATCACGTCTTCACCTATGCGGCCAAGCAGATTTTTGGAGAGGAGACCAAGGAACTTACCTATAAGATCCTCAGGTGAGCCCTCGAATGATTTGCGCTGATAAATAGCGATGGCGACTCATCACCGGGGCTTCCGTGCCACTGGCACAGGAATAAGGACTTCCAGGAGGTGACGCTGGAGAAGGATGGCGCCGTGGTGCTGAGTTTCGCATCAACGTACGGCTTCCGTAACATCCAGAACCTGGTGCAGAAACTCAAGAGGGGGAAGTCGCCATACCACTTTGTGGAGGTTATGGCCTGTCCCTCAGGTTGGCGAAAATCTTCCACATTTTTCCATTACTTAAAGATAACGATACCATACAGCAGGGGTGTCAAACTCATTTTTGTCACGGGCCACTTTGGAGTTAAGTCTTCCATCGGAGGGCCGTTACCACAGTGAACCTGAATAAATGTTGAATCATGACATCATATTATTACTTGTATACACACACACACACACAAAAGATGGCTCACTATTCTTTAAATCAGTCAAGTATTTGTTCAGTTATTGTTCAAGTGAGTGTAAACCGGGTCACAAAGTTATTGCAAAATGTCACCGTTATTTATTGCACATGACAATTTGAGATTTCGGTACAGATTTAAGCAAGGGTCATGGAAGTTGATTTGCTTTTGTGGGCTACATAAAATGAGGTGGCGGGCCAAATATGGCCCCCGGGCCTTGACTTTGACACCTGTGCCATACAGCATATATAAATGTGACATGCAACGATTAATCGATTATCAAGTTAATCAGTATTTCTGATCATTGATGAATCCTGTAGATGCGGTTTTTGAATCAAAATTGTCCAAATGCATAGAATTTCAGTTTCTCAATAACAAATACCCAATTTCTGTAGTCCTCTATGAAAGTGGACTGATTATCTTTGTGTTGATTCCAAATTTCAGAAAACAATGATCAACATTTTTGTCTATTTTCTGACATGCTACAGCCCAAACCAATAACAGAATCATAATTTATATTTGTGCATTCTCTGCACTGTCAAATGGAAATCATGCCCCACATGTAGTTTTATGTTATGGTGTTGTATAATTCCCCAGGTTGTCTTAATGGCGGCGGGCAATTGAAACCCTCCCCTGGGCAGAACCCAAAAGAGTTCCTCCAGAGGGTGGAGGCACTCTACAAAGCAGAAGTGGCACAAACGCCGGAAGACGACGCCCGCGTGGCCGAGCTGTACCAGTCGTGGCTGCACAGCGTGGGCGAAAAGCACGCCAGAGAGCTGCTGCACACCAACTACCACGCCGTGGAAAAGATGACCAACGGACTCACGATGAAATGGTGACGCCTCGTAACCGTCCAAGTACATGTGACTCCAGCATTTGCGTCCTTTTCAGTGGCAAAATATGTGAAATGTGTATCAATAGTTTGCAACCAGATTCAGTAGCATTTTAATTAAATAATCCTACAAATATATTTTGACCAAATAAAAACATTAACCAGAGCTGTTCATTGTGTCTGGGGAGTTTTGATTCAGCATTTTCGAATAATGTTAATGATTATCAGAAATTTGCACCCAAGATGAGGAACCAATGAACAGTGTATCGGTCTAACTGTACATTGCAAAGCAATGATGAAATCTGCCAAGCTATTTCGCTGAGGTTGCCTGCATCACATTTACAACTGTAGCTGAAAAGAAAACTGGTCTTTGCCAAGTAGGAGTTTCTGGTATGGGCAATATGTTCAGCAGCACAAGATACCATTCAAGCTACGACCGCTACAGCCTTCAATTATGAAAGACATGGACCAGCCCAGTGATACAGTGTGACGCTTCTTGATACCATGTTGAAAATTTTGAACACGTAAAGCCAGGGAAATTGAATGGTGTCATTTTTGGTTGGTTTTACTGCAGGCAAAGGGGTGGACGTCTCATTTTAAGGCCATATTGGCAGGTGCTTGTGGTCTTTCCTTTAGAGGGACAAGTACTCAGCCAGTGATTTGGTGGTGAGAACAGCCACAAATGTCAACTCTGAGAAAGAGATGAGGGTCGGATATTTTCCTAATAGGTTACCTCCATGCCAGAAAGTATCACCTTTCAACACTAATGAATGCTAAAACGTTACTTACCTCGCAACTGCTGAAGCCTATTTACTGCACTCACTGCTCAATCACCAAGGTACTGTACATGTAGTTGTCCACGAGGATGAAGATTACTTTCACCCTTATGGATTCCCAACGGACGTTGTTGTATTGGTACAACCATACGCGACACAATGTTGCATTTTCGACCTATAGACAGAAAATATCGCAAAAACGTCGACAAATCAATGTATTCAAGTTAGACGACCTTAACGAATGGCAACGCAAGATGGCCGCGAGTGGCGCAGTAGTTACATAGGCTAACAAATCCAAGATAAAGTACTGAAAAAAGTTTATCACAGGCGTAAAGAAATGGGCGAGGCCTTATAGGCAAGGAGCAAGAACATAATCAGGCAGCCACCGTTTGCATTAAGTGTGAGCTCGTATGCTGACTGGGTGGGCATGTACTGTAGTTACCTGTTGTTTTTAATTGACACTTCCGCTTAGTCCAAATTATCACGATGACGACACAACCGGTATCACGACATTTTAATCGAGCTAGAAACATTCATAAACATTCCGCTAAATTAACACGTACATATAAATTAGCTTTGCAGATAAAGATTTGCTGTACATTATTCAACTGCATGATAATAAACAAACGGCATTAAAGTGTACAATTCAAATCACGCCCCCCTATTACTATTTGCATTCTGGTTTGGTCTTATTGCTTACGGAAATAATGAAAAATATATGTACTTTGTATTTTTGCATGCAAACTTTTGTACTCAACCACATCTAACGTTTCGTGTTGACACAATGAGTAAAGAACGCATTGTTCAGAGAAACCGTAACCAGATAAACAACTGCCCATTATTAACGATTAGTTGTTAAGCAGAAAAATCCCATCTTGGAAATAAGCAGAGCTTCAAACAGCTTAATGTGTTTTTGAACTTTTTTACAAAACACACCTAAGAATACTCCAAAACTATTTGTTCTTATTAATTAGTCGTTCAATACCTCATAGTAGTGAGAACAATCCCAGGCAGATGCCAAACACAAGTTGACTGCTCATTTCAGAGCTAAATTGGGCCTCAAAATAATTAACGTAAAGTATGAGCACTGAGGAAGAATGAGCCGATCCTGTTGTTTCATGCAGACAGTTCGTGGAGTACGGATAATCATATTGCTGTGCCATCAGCGGTTTTAAGTCCACCGTGCATCATCACTCCTTGGGCACTCGGAAGGCGTCCTTCTCTTTACGAAGAAACCTCATGGCTTCGATTGGATCGGTCTGCTTCACGTGATCTTGTACGGACTTCTCTCTGTATAGAGCATACCAAAGTTGCTGAAGTGCAACCACACTTGTGTGTGAAACTACCAAAGACTTAGTGGGACATACTTGACTCTCATAAATGGGTTAAAGGTAAATTCATCCGCCAAAGTGGATGGGATTGTAGGCTCGCCATTGCTGCATTGCTCCTACAGGAATAAGCACAACTTTCATCAGCGAACATGTGGATGTGATAGATGCGATGACTGCTTGAATGTGACAGGCAAATAAATACCTTTGCCCATGCTAGCTTCTTCTGAATGACTTCATTGTCTGGCTCAACGTGGCGTGCAAATTTCAAGTTGCTGACAGTGTACTCATGACCACAGTAGACTCGCTAGAGGAACAAAAAAAAAAAAATTGTATGTGTTGCTGCTTAGTGCATGTCAAAGTAGCGGTTGAAGGTTTATCATTACTTTAACGACGTTTTGCATTGTATGACAGCATTAAGCTTGCAGTCTTTAATGATGTGTATTGGCTGAACATTTTGGTGTTTAACTAAAACAATTCTTAATTACGCTATAAAGACAGCAGTGTTTGATAGGCACCGTTTCAGCAGGCAGGCGTCCCAGAATTTCAATCAAGGCTTTGTACATCTGCTCGGCGGTGCCCTCAAAGAATTTCCCGCAGCCGGCAACAAATAATGTGTCCCCTACATGTAAAAAACAAAACAATAAGGCAGTAATATCGCACTTGGAAAGCTGCTGCTGACTTTTTCAAGGAACTTCATCAAACCGATTGCTCATGGAAGAGAGACAAATGAAGCAGCTCTTAATCGGGCAAACGGTGTGTCGTTGTACCTGTGAAGGCTGCTGGAGGCTCAGAGCTGTCATCTTTGGTGACGTAGTAGCAGATGTGGCCAGTTGTGTGGCACGGCGTGAAAAGACATTTGACGTTAAGCGAGCCAACCTGAGAAAAAGGAGGATATCACAGATGCCAATACTGTATTGTCAGTCATTCTGGTTACACCTTGACGTGTTTACTTTTAAATTGTTGCCGTGCGAGACTTTCTTTGTTATGGCATCGACGCGGTCGTCTCCGCCGTATACTTTCAGGCCGGGCATGAGCTTTACCATCTTCTCATTCCCACCAGCGTGATCCCTGAAAACAGTAGTGCTCAAAATGTCTTTACTGTTTTTCTAGCACATGAGGTTTGAGATTTTTTCAATATTGTTTTTTTTTTTAGTTTGACCCATAAAAGCTAGTGTAATAAAGATTTTACCATGCATCGTCATTTATCGCTTTGACCTCTCAGAAAAAAAATAACACCTGTTGCCACACCTAATTTCTAAGTCATAAATATCAATAAATCTATGACTACATTACACACCTGATGTGCTCAAGGAAAAAAAATAAAAAAGGGCTGAATCGGAATCAGCGCAAAAAAATCCATCTAAATGTTCACTTGCATCTCTGATGAAAAAATTGTGCAAATTTGTTGACCAGTGTAAGTGTTCATCAAAATCAAGGCAAAGGTTTTATGCCTAAAAATCATATTTAATGCTGAATTATTGTAAGCATAATTGTATTGTTTATAATACTTTCAATATTAGCAATTAATTTTTCCCGTCAGTTTTTTTCGTGTGCAGCTTACCAGTGGTGATGGGTGGTCAGAACTGTTGTGAGTCTGACGCTATGTTTTCTGACTGCCTCCACAACCTGCAATTAAAAACATTAAAATAATTTTAAAAAATACTGACGAGCTAAACAACTTTGCGCCTCTCTAATTTACAAAGTAAATAAAATTTACAATCTTAGAGATTTTTGTTAAACATTTTGATTTTACAATTGTGAAGGGATAAAAGTTTGAGGATTTGGGGGCTAAGTAAAGTACAACAAGCAATATTTTTGTGATATTTCACAAACTAGACCAATTAGGAAAATAAGGGCTAGCGTATCTCAGTCCAGTGGTCTGTTTAAATGTTTGTTTTTCAGGTGCACAAGACAAAGAATTGCGGGTGTTTAAAACGCATATTGTATCACTTCCTTCAATTTGTATAAAGTTCACATTTTTTCCCTCATATACGGTACATTGTCATTCAAAGACAGTTCTGTTTATAGTAGCCGCACCATCTTCATCAGAGAAACCATAACTACGATACAGAAATGCAAAGGTTTACTTGAAAATAACCAGACACCCCTTACTTATGGTATCAATAGTTATTGCATTAGTATGGTACTGAAAAAAAAAAACACTTTTAATAACATGACACACCTTTGCAGGAATGAACAATAAATTGGGGAAACCAAGGTGGTTTAACATTATTTCCATGACTGTCGGTGAGCAGAGAAGGCCTTGTTGACCCTGACCAAGTTTTGAACGCAACTCCAAAGGAGGACAGACCTTGACAGGTTCCACCGGGTCCACTATTGCTGCTTCTTTGGTGTCCGTGTCGATGAGCAAGTACATGTAATTATCACTAAGAGCAGGCAAAAGTTCAACCCTCATGTTGGCTTGCTCCACCACTGATGTTTTCCTCACAGTGCTGTGCAGGAGAGCCGCTGCTTGGGCCTTGACTTCCACAGGCGCTTCGGGACAACACAAGAGTCAATCACTGACATTAAGTTAACCTGTAACGTGTGTTCACGTGACGCGCACGCTGTTTTATGCTCATATTTGACACTTCATTTTTTAACAATAATTACTATATCAAGAGATAGATAGATAGATAGATAGATAGATAGATAGATAGATAGATAGATAGATAGATAGATAGATAGATAGATAGATAGATAGATAGATAGATAGATAGATGTTATGTAAGAGACAGTATCATGGTTGCTGTGAGGAGAGCAGCTGAGTTAAAGTAAGAGCCCGTGTTCTTCATGTGTCATAAAGCGAAATAATGTGTCGCAACGTAACAACAGTGGAAGACGATAAAACCCACAAAACTGTCGGCCACGAGAAGTTAGATATAAAGTATAACCCTACCGAGTTTTAAGGCTGTGGAAACTCCTAGTAGAGTGCAGGCACTCCCTACGAGTGACTTGACGAACATTACAAATGTGAAAATCAACGAGTGGGAACCATAGTTTGGTTGTCGTTTAGTTCCGCTTCGTCACGACTAATCTCGCAGGCTCTACCAATCAAATACGGGGGAGTGGATAGGGGGACAGGTTAAACGCTTTGGATTTCATTAACAAAATGATCCATTTCATTGTTCCCTTCCTTTATTATTTTATCAAATGATTATTCGAATATAACATTTAGTTATTCATTTGTGTTATGTCAAGTTGGTTTACAAAAGGTTCATTAGGGCTCGTCGTAGCTGAGGTTACACAGAACATGTCAGTCAAAATTGACATCAATTGATGTAAATAATTTCCATTTTCTAATCCGTTTGTCCTCACAAGGGTCGCAGCCATGCAGGACCCAATCTCAGCCGTCCTTGGGCAGTAGACTGGGTACGCTCTGAACTGGTTGCCCTACGGCAGTAGACCTGGTACACCCTGAACTGGGTGCCAGCCAATTTCAGGGCACACATAGACGAAGCACCGGGCATTCGCACTGACAAACACACCTAAGGACAACGGAGAGTGTTCCTATCAACCTGCCATGCATGTACTGTATTTGGGGTAACCGGAGAAAACCCACGCAGGCACGGGGGTGAACATGCAAACTCCACACAGGAAGGGCGGGATCGAACCCTATACTTCAGCACTGTGAGGCGGACGTACTAACCGGTGCGACCGTGCAGCCCCTTGCAAGGTCTTTGAAAGATGTAAAACATCATCGTAGTTTTAAGGTGGTAGTCGCTCGTCTTCAAATACATGGGAGTGGGTACATTTGGTGGAATGTTAAATGCGTTTGTTTTATTTTATTTGAGCAATTAAATATTAAATAAAACATATTAATACGACTGTGATTCATGGTTCGTTCCTCAACAAAACAACCAAATAAAAATCGTTCGTCGACAGTTGTCCCTTACGACTCGCCGTACCTCTCCGTTAAACTGCACAGTCTGTCGGTCAAAGTTTACTTCGACTCGTGCACACTGCTCGGAAGCTGCGACGGTCTCCGTATTTCATCAGAAATGTCGACAAGAAATATCTCCCGATTTTGGGAATGGGGGAGGAAGATAATTTGCGTGGGCAGAAACTACGCGGAGCACGCCAAAGAGCTGAAAAACGCAGTCCCCACGGAGCCGGTACTGTTCTTGAAGCCGCCTTCCGCCTACGTCCGGGAGGGCTCGCCCATCGTGTTGCCCTTCTACTCCAGCAACCTGCACCACGAGGTGGAGCTCGGCGTCGTGATCGGCAAGGGGGGCGCGGCCATCCCACAGTCCGCCGCTTTGGAACACGTCGCCGGCTACGCGCTGTGCTTGGACATGACGGCCCGGGACGTGCAGGATGAGTGCAAGTCCAAAGGTCTTCCCTGGACGCTGGCCAAGGCCTTCGACACCTCCTGCCCTGTGAGTGAGTTCATCCCCAAGGAGCGCGTCCCCGAGCCGGGCAACGTCAAGTTGTGGCTGAAGGTCAACTCGCAACTGAGACAGAGCGGCTGCACCTCCGACATGATCTTCTCCATCCCGTACCTCGTCAGCTACATCAGCGACTTTATCACCTTGGAGGAGGGCGACCTGATCCTTACCGGGACCCCCAAGGGGGTGTCGGCCGTGCAGGAGCACGACGAGCTGCAGGCGGGCATCGATGGACTCGTCACGATGACCTTCACAGTTGAGAGGAAAGATCACTAATGGTGGACTGAAAAAAAACACAGCAGGGAGGAAATAAAATGATGAATGAAGGGCAAATTTCATGATTCGGGCCAATGCCAATTTTGTCCAGCAGATAGCAGTGATAGACCCCTTTTATAAGACTGTGGACAATAAATTGTGTTAATTGAGTTTGGAAACTTAATCAGACAAGGCAAGGAAAACAACTTGCTTTTTTGGTGCTAACTTTGTTACCATGAAATGTCAGGAACTGATATTTGAACGTTTTTCCGATTTAAATTACTGTTTTAGACAATAAAAAAATAGTTGTGTCTTTAGTTCATCAACAAATATTTTAACAAGGCCGATGAATATCGATAGGAAACACTTTAATTCTCTGCACGTTTATCATTTTAAATCATCACTTGTACAACATTCCAGGAAAATCGCAATGTGCCATCACTGGTGGTTTCAATGAACTTACCGCGTATGTTTTTTTAGAATGTTGGAGGAAGCCGTAGTACAATAAAACGGTGAAATGACATCACAAGATCAAGTTACAATCACAAAAACTACAAATATTATTTTTTTTAAATTCGTTTTCAGGCCAGATTTAAACATGGCATCAAGTTTGACCAGACCTCAGTTGTTGGAGAAGTTTGTTCTGCACTTGAGGAGCATGTAGAAACCCAATGCTGCTTCACTTTGTTTGCTTATGGAAGCATAAATAAACCTGTACCTGACAGCCTGAGAGGTTTGGAAGTCTCATAGGGAACTAAAGGAAGTTGTTTTGTGTCCGTCTACAACTATTGATTCTTATGTTAGCACATCTTTGGTGGTTGACTTACCGGTAATGTGTTAGCATGAAGCTAGCAGGGCATTTATAAGACAATGTTGTTTGAGATGCACAACTTGTAATTCTCTTTGTTTTACACTTAGTTTGACAGTAAACTTTATCCGGGAGTTTTGTTTTTGAAGAATTGTTCACTCGCTGTCAAACTGTTGCTTGTTGTGATGCGAAACTGCTGTTTGTTGCCACCATGACGTGCGTCACCTCAATACCTCTGAGAATGGCGCCAAAATGACCTCAAAATGGAGGGCCGATGGAGTTCACTTTGGTATTTGCGTAGGACTCGGTTTGGCAGCGTCCATCTGTGGTTCCTTCTAAAACTCGGACCACATTACACCGCTCATTTGGATCAGTCGGGACACGTTCCCCCCCGCCAGCATTTGGATGGAGTCACGCTCCAACACCAGCTTTCTGCTTCAGGACAAGATATATAGATACACTGTGAGATTCATTTTCCATTCCAGCCGTGTTGTCTGCTTGGGGGGGGGAAATAAATGATTGTGTTGCCGGGTAATGCTTGCTGATTTGGACTCTTCAGATGTCCCTATCGATGCACATCTGCTCCGGGTTGGGTTACAGTGCGTTCCCACAGGCCTCTCTGCTTTCAGGATCAATCAGAAGCGGCATGGCTGTAATGTGAGTGCGTGCGCTCTGCCGTCACTCACCTGGAGGGCGTGTCACGCTGCGCACAAGTCACTACTGTGCGGAGGCTGGCAGGCAGTGCACTTCTGAAGAAAATGTACACTTCAGCTTCGGCAGAAAATTTCAGGATGAATCTAAAAATGAACTATAGCCTTCACATGAGACCTTGATTTAACCTCCAGTCTTTCAAATGTGCAACTGTTGAATATTTCAGTACCCGCTACTTGTTGCGCAACTTACTGTGCTCTAAAAAGCAGCCTAAGCACAAAATTCACAACAGGTGTTTGAGTCAGGGATCTTTCCAAGGACGTCCGCTTTTAGGCCTCTATGTGACAATGTCTCTGATGAAAGCTGCTGATGATGCCCAAAGCTCAGCATCCATTTCCCCGCAAGCACATCCGGTTTGGAGGTGTCCAATCGGATGTTCTCACAGGAAAGTGACCACTCACTTTAGTGCAAAAGAGAGACAAAGAGAATACAGTGTGTGCATGTCGCTGAATTCACTTTCCGGTCGTGCATGTTACCAAAGGAGTACCCCAAGGCTTCTCCCTGGAACCCTTTTTATTTTCAATTCGTATCAACAGGCTGTGTGTGAATGTGTCAAATGCATTTCAACGCTATTATACAGAGGACACCATGATTTATTGCCGTTCATCCTTTCTCACTCAGGCTTTTGTATTTTTACCAGCTGCTTTTAATGTGGCCCATTCTCGTCTGAGGAGTTTGAAATTAGTTTTAAACACAGAAAAAACAAAGCTCAAGTCTTCTCAAACGCAAATGCTCATCTTTTCGTCCTTGCGTCAGAAGTCATCTTGCTGGCCACACAGTCTGGAACTCTTTACAGCCTGGAACTGAAGCTCTCAGAACCAGTTACTCCCGATGGAGCCTTTTGATCCACTCTGAGTGACAAACAGCACGAGACCACTGAATAGTGCCTGTGTGTTTATGATTTGTTACTTATGCTGAAAAGTTTCAGCGCTTTCTTACTGGAAACCACGCACTTGCAAAAATATGTATTCAAACATATCACTTATGTTGACTTTTTAATGTTTTTCATGACGTGTGCTGCTGGCCTCTTGGCCAAGTCACCCTTGGGATTGACATCTTGATCTCAATGGGTATTACCTAGTTCAATGAAGATTATATAAGACTGGAAGAGTCACAAAAAAGTTCACACAAGGTCAAATTGAGTTCGCCTGTTAAGGTTATGCAGTGGAAACACGCTGTTCGGTAAAAATGTTTTTAACCTAAATTATTCATGAAAAAAATGGGGATGAACAGCCAGTAAATGTTTTGCAAGAAAAAAAATTGGGTTGGCACCTTTTGAAAAAAATTAATGAAATCCGTACATAACTGAATCAGCGAAAGCTGAGCCGAAAAAATGTAAGGGGTCAACTTTATATATGTAGGGGTTGATCATTTATGAGAATTGGATTCATCACCTTCATGGTGGGTGTGAACAAACACATGAAACAAAACTGCAGCAACAATATGACTTCAAAAGCTTCGCCCAGCTCGCTGTGCTGCAGCGTTCAGCGCATGCAGAAAGCCGAGAAGTGGCATCGGACTCGAGGTCGAGCCTTGCAGCCCGACATGATGTCACTGCGCGGTGACATCACGCCAGGTGGAAAGTGAGGCCACAAAAGGCAGTGGGGGGAATCTGAGCTAAACAAAGACTTTCTGCCACAACACCAGCTCCAGCAGTGGAAAAGTGATTTAAGTCTCCCTTGTGTGTATCTATAAACCGATTTTTAATAGCATTTCTACATTGTTCTTCAAGTCTACTTAAGACTTAACCACGGAAATTAAAATTATTAATAGAGAAGAAAGTAGAAGGGTTTATGGCAATATACTTTTCAGCCATATGACCCAGCCCTACTACAGTTTGTTGCTATAAATCAAGGGTGTCAAACTCATTTTAATCGCGGGCCAATTTGTAGTTGCGTCTTCCTTCGGAGGGCCGTTATGACAGTGAAACCACAAAATTATTACTTGTACACAACAAATGAATAGACTCCTCCTTTTGAAATCAGTCAACTCAGTTATAATAGTTTGTCCAATTATTGTTCAAGTGAGTGTAAACAGGGTAACAAAATTCTTATTAAAATACTTTATAAAATACATGATTTATTACACATGCCAATTTGACATTTCGCTACAAATTTTAGCAAGTTGACACACATGATTTGCCTTCACGGGCCGCATAAAATGATCTGGCGGGCCGGATCTGGCCCCCAGGCCTTGAGTTTAACACCTGTGCTATATATGATTGCATTACACTGTTATGGGGAGAAATGACAGGTTCATACAATTAATTCATGCTGGTCTTTTCCCATCACAACGGCTGCATTTTATTTTAACCCTGGAGAACCCAAGAACCCTTTTCTTCTTTGGAAAATGATGAATTATACATTAAATGACTGCCATATGTTCACTGAACACCAAGATATATGTTTTTGCAAATATTCAATGTTTTAATCCTAATTTAGGATTAGGGCCAAATTTGACCCATTGGGATTTAAGGGTAGCATTTGAGAAGCAGAATTTATAGGTGCCATATGAGACACCGTGGGTTCTCCTGGGTTAAAAAAAAAATCTGAGAAGAAAGTTGGAAGTGATCTTGCACTGCGCTGCCCATAACTGTGTGCGTGCGTGCGCGCATTGAGAAAATGAGCATTTTGTGCGTTGCGTGCTGTGCTGAATGTCAGCAGACTTTGCTGCGGTGAAGTTGAAAGGGGGGGGGGGGGGGGGGGGGAAGGGG
>CAAKHF010014071.1:0-26639 GCA_901007745.1 Hippocampus kuda
TGCTACCGCTATTTTTATTTTTATTCTTCATGGCAGGGGTTCACGTTGGGCTGGGGAGTCAAGTTCAGCATTCGCTTCATTGATATCTGGCGCCATCTATGCGTCGTGAATGGGTATAATGTCTAGACCCCGAATATAAGACGACCTCCACTCTTTGTCTTATTTCAATGCAAAAAACACCGTCTTATATTCGAGCCAATACAGTACTTATTCTGCCTGTCACTATACAGTATATCATTGGCATAGACAGACAAACAAATCCATGAGTTGTCGTAAATAAATAAATGGGTGCCTTAATTTTGTGACCCAACGACTGAGCTTTTTTTGTTATGAGGCCACACTTGACTGATTTTTTTTTTTTTTTTTTTGCTCGGTGGTGAGAGCCAAAAGTATAAAAAAATTATAAAAAAAAAATAAAAAAAAAAGATCAACAGTCGCATATGCACTTTCAGCCATTTACGTAACAGTTAATCCCACAAATATAACATAAAAACACTCACATGCAGCTCGAGATGCACATGCCCTTTTAAACAGAGGTTTACTTGTTAGGGAGAGGCCAGCCAGGCAGCCTCCTCAGCCAGGGTGCTCTGCACCTCACACCTGAGACTCGTCAGCTCATCACCCACCTGTTGCCTATCTGCTCGTTTGGACTGATACAAATTGACTCTCAGACCATTCCTCAGTGCAAGTTCGTGCCATCACCACGCCAGTGGACTCTGTTGCCATTTCCTGCAGCTTCTTGTTCCTTGTGTGGACATTCCCTTGTGGACTCCTCGTGCTTTCTCCTGAGTGACTTTGCGAAGACTTTTCAATAAACTACGCCAAGTGTTGGCTTCAACGATACCTGCCTGTTGTCGTGCTATTGGGGTCACATCCAAACCCTAACATTACTGCTTCTTTGGTTATTTAAATTTGATGTTTGATAGTTGCCATCATAATTTCATACTACAGTATTGATATTTTATTCATTCATGTAAATTTTTTTGGCAAGGTTATTGTATTTCAAATAATTTTGCATTCATTTGTAATTTGTCAAGCATGTAACGGGGAGACATGTTATCCCATAAATTAAAACAAAAATGAAAAACAATATTAGTTTTTGTTTTAGTGTAATGTGGAAGCTGACAATGCATCCCCTATGTCCTTGAAATGATTTTCATACTTTAAGTGTGCGATATTTTCATATGGATTTCAATTATATGCACACGTTTCAGGAAAACTCCATACGAGATTTACAGCCAGCCTGAGAATTAAATGACTCAATTGGTGTTTGCGTACTCGTTCTCTGGTTTGGCGTAGCAGGTGTGTCAGAAGTCGGGATGGGAGAATACACTTTGATGAAAAGTGCGCAAGCCCAGACGCGTAAAAAAAGAACTTGCGCGAATGGGAGAATTTAGCTCGAGGAGCAGAACTTCGTAATAAACTGAGGACCTCCCAGTACAGGGAAATATTAATCGTCATAACTAAGTCATTATTTTGACAGACGTGTGTCAGAAACATGATTACTGCACTTAGGGTGGAACGGTACAGCCGGTACGCCTGTGTTCCATACAAAGTTTCCAAAGGGAACTTATGAAGTAAGTTACGTTCCTAAAAAAATTAATAAAAATACATTCGTACAAGCGGCGCGTCGACCTCACAGTGCAGAGGTACTGGGTTCGATTCCAACTCCAGCCTCCCTGTGTGGAGTTTGCATGTACTGCCCAAGCCTGCGTGGGTTTTCTCCGGGTACTTCGGTTTCCTCCCGCATTCTGAAAACATGCGTGACAGGTTAATGGAACATTCGAAATTGTCCCTAGGTGTCAATGTAAGCGTGGATGGTTGTTCGTCTCCGTGTGCCCTGCGATTGACTTGCAACCGGTTCAGGGTGTCCCCTGCCTACTGCCCGAAGACAGTTGTGATAGGCTTCAGCACCCCCCGCGACCCTTGCGAGGATAAGCGGATTTGAAAATGTATGGATATTCTTATCTTCCATTAAAATGGGATGCACCTTTGCAACAAACAGAAAATGCGACCAACCAAATAGTCCGGCATAAAACGATATTATTAGAACCTGTAATTCATTTGCATGTTCTCCTATTACTATTTGAGTCAATTCCTTATGAAAGTTTCTTGCGCACTTCCGACGTGGCGATTCGCCCATCGAGGCTTCTGACACACCGACCATGCTCAAAATGTGCAATCTGATGTTTTTGCCTTCGAGAGGCGCTAGACCTTAGTACAGCCTCTGGTGTGCAGAGGCCAAAAGACGCTTCAGTCCACGGGAGAATGTGCACACTGACATTTTTGTCAGCGGCACGCCCTGATGTCCACTGTTTCCACCCAAGAGTGCGTATCCTGAATGTTCAAAAGTGGCACACTTACAGTAAATTGACGGTAGAGAAATGGCACAGCCAAAACCGTGGGCAGCAGCGCGCCTTTTTTGACTAAAGGGAGAATATGTGCCGTTGACAGCCGCGACAAACCTGCAGTACGTTTACCCTTCTGGGTTTGATGCCAACTGCATTTCATTGATAATCATGTTGCCTCTCATCTCACCGACGCTTCTGTTGGCTCTCAGATTGCGTTGGTCAAGATCATGGACATACTGTAGCTGGTGTTTTCCGAAAATGACAGGGGTGAGTTTAAATTTCCAGTATTGCATCATGGATATCCACCCCCCCAACCCCCAACAACACCCAAATTTGTAACAGTGTTACGACATACTGTAACATTCCAGTAAAAGTGAATGCGTCACCGTGAGCTGGATGTGACTGTGCAAGGCACGTGTGTGTGTGTGTGTGTGTGTTTTCATGTCTGCGCATGCCTCCAGCGTGTTATGCAGGAATGTGACTGCCAGAACACTTCAGACGGCTTTTTCTGTCTCAACCAGGACTCCAAAAAAACAAAACTGTGTTTTTATGAGCTGAAAAAGCCAGAGAGATACTGTAATAGGTAGTCTATCTGCACTCAATCTACACAGTGCAGCAAGCGAGTGGCTTGTGGTGGCACACAACTGAAACCGCAGTGAGGACAACATGGAGGAAATGTCAAGGGCAGGCTTGCATTTGCTGTAGTTTCTTTGTCAAGTCTGACAAAAAAAAAACAAACAAACAAACAAAAACTTTTTGTTCAAGTGCACATTTGATTGGCGAAATTGACATTGGGCCTGATATTTTAATAAATAGCCAAAATGTGGATGTAATATGTGAAATGCTTTTTAGGGAAACAATTATTGATACCCATTCAAATGCTAACTATGATTAAAAATCAATTTGTGATAAAAAGTGAAGTGTTTTGTTTGACTTTTTTTGTTTTTGTTATATTTATTTTCCTGGTGGTCATTAGCACATCAGGCTTGTTTTGTATATTCCATAAAGCAGCCAAAGTTGTATCGGATATGTGTCATTTGAAAAAGCAAGAGATGGATTCGTGATTTTTTTTTTTTTTGACGGGAAATTAATCAAAAATTTATTGAGTGGTATTATAGTATACATGTGGGCCTCCCCTGACACCAACACTGGAGCGGGCCAAGGCATGGAAGCTTCATTTGGCTCTGCCAGTGCAACAGTCATTCTCAAAAGCTGCACAGTGTTTATGTTTCGTCCTTCGACAGCCATGACAGAATAAGAGGGGACCCAATCACAACATGTTGGGCCACAAGGGAATGTACTGCCGTCTTGTGCCAAGCCAAAGGTCAGAATCCTTTGTAAAATACAATAAAAACATCCATCCATCCATTTTCTAATTTGCTTATCCTCATAAGGATCGCATGCTGGAGCCTATCGCAGCTGTCTTCGGGTAGACGAACAACCATTCACACTCACACCTAAGGGACAATTTGGAGTGTTTCACTAACCTTCCAAGTGTTGTTTTTTGGAATGTGGGAGTAAACCGGAGGACCCAGAGAAAACCCACGCAGGCATGGGGAGAACATGCAAACTCCACACAGGAAGGCCGGAGCCGGAATCGGACCCTGGACCTCTGCACTGTGAGGCAGACGTGCTAACCAGTTGTGCACTGTGATGCTCCTGATAAAACAGGCCTGGACAAAAAGGCCATTCAACTCTCATGGTTGAATGGTGCCTTTCCCAGGTGGCATATTTCACTTCTTCACAGATGTTTTAGAACTGATTTCATTTTTTAACAGTCCAATGTGTTACTCTTAATGGGTGTCTGGAGCTTTGTGTTTTGCGTCATTATCCTGTTGGAAAACACATGACCTGCAACTGAGACCAAGCTTTCCGGGCAGCACATTTTTCTCCAGATTGCCTCAAGATTTTCTCGTGCCCTAGGATCTGTGCGCCCTCTGCTGGCCAAGGGTCGGTACCTGCATCCTGTGACGAAAATAATTGGAATTACTGTATTTTATTTGATTAAAACAAGATATTTTGATTTGTACATGCCATGTAGTAAACTGATTATATATATATATATATATATATATATATATATATATATATATATATATATATATATATATATATATATATATATATATATATATATATTCATTCATCTTCCGAACCGCTTCATCCTCATTAGCGTCGCGGGGGGTGCCAGAGCCTATCCCAGCTGTCTTCGGGCAGTAGGCGGGGGACACCCTGAACTGGTTGCCAGCCAATCGCAGGGCACACACAGACAAACAACCATCCATGCTCACAGTCACACCTCGGGACAATTTAGAGTGTTCAATCAGCCTGCCATGCATGTTTTTCAGAATGTGGGAGGAAACCGGAGCACCTGGAGAAAACCCACGCGCTCGGGGAGAACATGCAAACTCCACACAGGGAGGCCGGAGATGGAATTGAACCTGGTACCTCTGCACTGTGAGGTCGACGCGCTAACCACTGGACCACTGGGTCGCCGAAATGGAAATTATCAAAAGGAAATTGATGGTTTTTGAATTACCGGTATGTAATTAACGTTAAGCACTGTAAACCTTTGTTTTTGTTAAATTCATTCATTCCATTATCTGAACTGGTTTATCTTCATTAGGGTCACGGGTGTGCTGGAGCCTATCCCAGCAATCTTCGGACAGCAGGCTTGGTAACACCCTGAAATGGTTGCCAGCCAATCGCAGGGCTGACAGACAGACACCCATTCACAGGAACAATCAAACTTAGGGACAATTTATCTAATTAATTTAAGATGCATATTTTTGGAACGGAGGAAATCTGACTACGTGGAGAAAACCCACGCAGGCACGGGGAGAACATTCAAATTCCACACTGGAAGGCAGCAGGTGTGATTTGAACCTGGAACCCGAGAGCTGTGAGGCAGATGTGCAAAGCACACCTAAACACAAATGGGTTTGATATAGAATGCTAAAAATGGGTTCGACTCTTGCGTTACCCATTACCACACATGACGGTCCTCTGCAGATTAAAAGAAAAAGTCACAAACGCAGTGGATGTTTTGCATCATTATGTACAGCTGCTTTATTTGTGATTTGATCCAAACATGATCAGCATTTAGTTGTTTTTTTTCTTTTTTTTACTCGATACAATGCATGTAATCAAAGTACAATAGATCAAAATGCAGGGAGAAGAGCACAAAAAAGAAGGGGGGAAAACAGCGACACGGCCAGAGCAATTGAGTTCCTGTATGCATAAAAGGACTTCCTGTCAAAGCGGGTTTTGTCGTCATGGGGGGCCATCGACAATGACGGCATGGCAAGTTTGGCAACTGTGTGATGATGACAGAAAACGAGAAGCAATGAGGTCTGGCGAGTTTTACTGCATGGCGGTACTATTCTTGAGATGCGGCTACATTACATTACAACTGTATCGCTTGTATATCCAAAAGATCAAAAGGTCACAGTCTGCTGAGCTTAGCACATAAAAATTTCCGTCAAGAAGTGAAACTGAAAAAATATACAAATCAGAAGAGATGATTTGATAGCTCGTCTACACTTTCGGATAATATCGTTTGGGGCTGCATGATACACAGATTCCCAGTTACTGTTGAAAATGACGACTACATCGGAGAAACAAACCTCCCCCTAACAAAAGTGTAGCTGTGAAGCGCTACGGCAGCGTCAACATGGGCACTACAAAGACAGATCGTCGTGCGTTCAAGAGCCCTGATATTGTCCCCAAAATAAGGCTGTGGGTTGTAGGCACACCGAGGTACAACTGAGCTGAGCAATTATGTGCATCGGCTGAAAGGTTTTGACTTTTAAGATGGACACGGAGTCTTTATATCGACATTAAAAAAAAAAAAAAAAACAATATACAAGTGCATCATTGGCAAAAGACTGCTGGTGAGGGAGAAACAAGTGCACAGTGACGCGTGCGGCATCTGTCTGGGAGTCTGCATTTGCCCGGTGGGCTTTGCTAGTAAAAGTGTGTGTGTGTGTGTGTGTGTGTGTGTGTGTGTGTGTGTGTGTGTGTATGTGCAAGCGAGCAAGCAAGCACAAGCACATAACATTTCAAAGAGGTAGCGGAGAAACACAGCCATACGTCACAATCCAGCCACTCTTAGCACACGAAAACAAGAAAGATGTGGCCGGTCTGTCCTCACAATTGTTAAAACGTTTACAGCCTCATACATCACAACAAGTATATCATTTGCTAGATTTTGTGGGTGCTGAGAAACAAAATGGGTCTCAGAAAGAAAAACTGATTTGCATCCTTTAACAACTTTAAAAGAATAGGAAGTGACCGCAATGCAACCCACGGGAGAGTTTCCCATGCGATCGCATTTTGTCAGTGAAATATGAAAAAAAAAAGTTCACTTCATCTATTAAGAAAATACATTGGTGATGAAGAGGGTGACATAAGACGTTAAAGGGGGAGTTCGTCATTTTTGTGATATTTGTTAAAATTGACAGTCTGACTGAAAATGGCTGCGCAACGACGCGCCCCATCCAAACTGATGGAGCTTGAGATGCTGCTGCAAAGAGAAACTGTCAAAACTGCCCAAAGATTTGCGTGCCAAGATTGTGGCAACATATTTAAAAATAATTGATTGGATTGGCCAACAGTAGCAGACTTGTCCTATCAGCTGATAAAATTCAAGAGTGGCTGAGAGTGAGTGTGAGTTTGTGTTGTTCACAGTTGAGAAAAGAGTTGTTATTTTTTTCCATGAAAAGAAGGCGGTTTGCTGAGGTTGGGTTAAAGTTGCTGTGTGTCGTCATGGAGTGGCAAGAACTAAACAAAAAAACTAATAAAAATCTCTGTGATCTAAAATGGGATCCCAATGTCTTCATGAAAAGTTTGAAGAACAAGAGCGACGCAAGAGCAAAGCATTTAACATTTAACGAGACGATTAGGGCCATACAGAAAAGACAAAAATGACTCTGGGAAGTCACAGATTTGTGAGACTATTACAAGAACAATACAAATATTTGAATTGAGAATTGAGTCACTTGATACTTGATATGTGCCTACGTAACACTTGTAATATCACTACTATATTCAATGTTATAATTTTTTTTTTTTAGTATGTTCAAATAAATTACTGACATTATGAGTATCAAAATTCTCACAACATGCCATTATGGGTGAAATATTACAGCTTTGCGAAAATACAACTTAAATATGGATTCTAACAATATGACTATTTTTGTAATAGTACAGCTTCATTCCTGTGACTTTTTTTCTTCACTTTTTTTTTTTTTACCTGCGTGGCTTTAATACCTCTTGGCATACGTTCAGTACATTCATTTGAAACATCCTCTTGACCCTCCCGCTCCCATTTGGTGCCAAAATGAGCATTTTCAGTTTTAGAAATCACCACCCATTGCACTGAACCAGCGTTTGCAGTTTACGTAGAGTGATCCCTCGCTCTAACGCCGTTCACTTTCCGCGGCTTCACTGTTTCACGGATTTTTTTTTTTTTGTGCAGTTTTTTAATGCTTTTAACCCTTTAAATCAGAACGCGTCTGTGGGGCCGCGTGTCAACAGTGCAGTATTTCCAAAAACTATTATACTTATTTGTTGAAAACGTTGGGGTTTTTTTTTTTTTTTTTGGTAATTGGGCCTGAAAACAGGGTTTGATCTTTGATTTCATTGTATAGTTAAGTATTGTGTAATAACTGGAAAAAAAAATAAAGTTCACTACTTCACGAATTTTACTTATCACTGGTTATTTTGGAACGTAACCCCTGCGATAAACGAGGGATTACTGTACATTCATTTAGTTATGTTAAAGTATATTTCCATTCCAATTTGATGCTCATTTTATTTCATCGGTTTCCGTTTTTTTGTTTTTTTTTTACCCAGGCTGAAACAAACGTTTGCCACATCCAGACACTGGGGGGAATACACGGACTTGAAGCAAAAACTGGTTGAAGGCTCCTTTAAAACCACTGTGACAACCAAGTCTTCCTTCCTCGTAGCGGGGTAGCCCGCCAGCAAATATGAACTTCTTCCTGTCTGAATTGGATTGTAAAAAATAAAATAAAAAATAAAAAATCAGGCCCGCTTTGCCCACCGCGGATAATTCAACCTACTAAATCATGTATCGCTCAAATTAAACATTCATTTTAATGCGCCTGAACCTACTGATCTCCTCCGCCTGACATCAAGTGAACAACAGGAGGCTCCTCGTTACCGCTAGGAGGCGCACACGTGCGTTAATGGTGACGCGATGACGTAGCTGACTCGACTGTAGACCTGTTAAGCTTATTTTGATATGTTGAGGTAAAAAATTATCCAGCATTTGATCAGATCAAACAGGGACAAATCACGACTGTACACGACAAACATATCCTTTCCGTTAGTGTTAAATTAAAAAGGAATCAAACAACTTGTGCTGCGACACAAAGAAATACGAGACTGGATGTACTGTATGTGCTGAAGGGAGAGGTAGTAATGTTTGGTTAATGCGGCACTAAAGCTGAGCTGAAAACACTGGACAAAAAAAGTGTGATGATCCAGAAATGAGGACAAAGCCAGAAAACCAGAAAGTGAGTAAAAACCTCCAAGCATTGGGATCCACTCGGTTACACACAAGCACGCGCGCATACACACATGCACACACACGCACGCACGCGCGCCAGTCTACTGGCAACGGGACTGTGACTCCACAGCCGTCTTTTACACAACAACCGATAAGAGAGTGCACGTGTGTGCGGATGAGCTGATGTTTGGTTCCCTTCAAGGCTATTAACGTCAAAAGTCATTTCGGATATGATTGAGGTATGTGTTTCGATGGTGTATCAAGTAGGAGGGGGTTTCTGGAAGGGTGCTTTCACACTTATGAGATGGCTTTTCTCTGGTCCCAATCAGTTTCGATCCGATCAGTTTATAAACTTGGCGCGTTTCCGCCTGGCTGGGTTCTTTATAAAAAATAAGCAGAATGACTCAACTCATTCCCCAAGTCATCATTGTTGGCGATGTCGACAGTTGGCTGAACTTTCTCGCAGGGAACACGAGAATTCAGCAGAGGCCTATAGTGTTTTCTAAAACTTCCAAGTCAATTAGTAATAAAGATCTCAAGCGAGGTACACACATACTGACCATCTGGTCCATTTTGAGCGGTTTGCTTGCTTTAGTCAACAAAGGCCAGATTTGCGGATAATGTCTGAAAGATGATCGTGTGGTAAATAGAAACACTTCAGACATACGAGGCCTGCTATATTGTTCTCTTATTCTGTTACTTTTCCAGGCTTTTGTGTAGAAATGTTTGGGGGGGGGGGGGGGTTCCAATCAAATCAAAGGGTAAAAGGGACCAAAGAAAGTGAGTGTGAAAGAACCGCCAGGAAGGCTACTGAGGTGGAGCTGCAAACCTGGCTGGAGTGGGCGGAGGACTCAACAATTTCAGTTCATCCAATCACCAAACACAGAGAAAGTTGAATGTTTTCTTCCTCCGAAACCTGAAAAGTTGAGCGGTCTTCCTCCACCAATTTGCAATCCTTTTTTCAAGCAGGTGATGTTGGTGTTTCTATGTAAGTCCCGTTTTTTTTTTTTGTTTAACTACAACAAACATTTTTTTCTTTTTTTCCCCCCTAGATTGTAAATTCTGAGAGCTGCAAAGTGAGGCTGCGAAATGAGCAAGGTACTGTCACACTTTGGGATCAGGAGGTGACAAGTCGTCATCAGTCACTGCATATCCCGCCGGCCTGAGGCGATCCTCCTTCCAAAATTTCTGTACATAAGTCTCGTGGAGGTCCATCTAAAGGTTTAAGCGGGGTAGAATAAAAGGTAATTTGGGCATTGTTTGTTTTCACAGTTAAGCGACAGTCCGCGGCGGATGTTCCCATCGGCCTTTGGTGCACCAAAGAAGCAGAGCCGAGACGGCTGCTGGGTTAAAGCTGTTATGAGTCACCAACGGCAGTAATATTGGCTCCTGCAGAAGATGAGGCGGTATGTAGGTTGGTTGGTTGATGAAGAGGCACGCCCATGCTGGTTGCTATTGGCTAATGCTCGTGTCAGTCATACTGAGACGGTGGGACTGGAAACATGATGCCATTGGGGCAAGATGTCGTTCCTTCCATTGAGGTTGTTGATATGGCGTTCAGTTTTGTACATATTCTGGCAGAAAAGCAAGAGAACTGTGTTGTTTCCCTGCCCAAAAGGTGAAGAGTATGGTTGCTCCGTTGAAACCAAGTAATCCTCCGAGCTAGTCATTAATCCATCAAACCAGAAGTCCTCAGCCAGCAAGTAAGCGCAAGCTAGACAATATAGATTAGCGCAATTGAGAAAGAACTTCCACCCAAGTCGTAATTGTATTTTAACAGTGTGAAAAAGCTTCTCCACCTACTTGTGGGAGAGACTGAAAATACTTGCGCCCAGAAGCGTGGGAAGGATGGAGAGGACACCTAGGTGGCGACCACACACTGATTTGTACATCATGTTTCATGCATAGGAATGTTAAGTGACAAGGGTTTTAATACATTCCACGAATGTGAGTAGTTTGCAACAGTTTGGTTTGTGAAGTGTCCAAAAACACACTTTGTTGTGTTTCCTTCAACAAATCAAATGCGCTCACCAGAAGGGTCGACTCCACCCATAGAGTTGAATAATAAAACACAAGGCTCCATTGCTGCCAATAGCATATAGTGTGTGTAACTCCAGAGCATCACGAATTCTTTTAGCGTTTTGACAACATGAAATTCTAAATATGTACAGACCAGACTGAGAAAGTGGTATTTACAAAGTATGTCCACAAGGGGGAGCTCGAGGCCTGCCGAGGGGCTGTCAAGTGACATGGCGACGGTGAAACGTTCCTTTTTATCACTCGTCGTGCTATTGAAAGCGTCAACATATTTCGAATCCGACGTGTCTTTATCTATATTGCTTCCTTCAGTATTCGTCCTGAATCAAATCAAGTAACGCCAAACTTAGGTTGAGGATTCAAGGTCCCCTACCCTCCTATGGATGGATGGAAATATACTTTAGCTTTTATGTCGCCTCAGATTCATTGATTCAGTTAATTTTTAGCTTACAGTGACTGTTATCTGGTACGATTAGAAATCACAGTGATGCAGAGAGTTTTGAAAACGTTGTCTTCTGATTGTAAGCTTACGCCTGACACACACCAACACCACGTACACACTATCAGACAGAACTTTTCCCTGAGGTAACAGCAAGCAACTATCTGCTACTGTCTTAGCAGCCCAACTAAAATGTGGTGGATAACCGCCATCCACCACATTGTGACGTCGTCTTTGTCAGTCTCCAAACTTCACAGGTCCAAAAAACAAACGAAACAAAGAATAAACGGGAGAATACGAGGCCTCAGACAGGGCCTGAACTCAACACCCCCTTGTGGTCCACCAATATATATATATTATATATATATATATATATATATATATATATATATATATATATATATATATATATATATATATATATATATATATTTTTTTTTATACTGTACACACATTAACATCGAAGGACTATTCAGAGTGTGTTCCTACAGGGACGCACTGCACAATGAGAAGCGGCCTTCAAATCCTTTACGGCAGGCTTTCCCAAACTGAGGGCTGCGGGTCAATTTTGTTTTGAGTACCTGATTGTCAGGGTGAAACTGTTTTTATATTGATCATCAAATAGGCAAACTATCTGTGGCGTGTTTGATTCGCACGGGTCTTCTGTGTTCTTTAGCATTAATTTATGTATGGTAATTCAATGTCGTTTGGGAAGTTTGTATGTTTCTACATACTTGGCCAATAAAGATGATTCTGATGGAGGAACCTAGCAGGCCAAGTTTAGGAAACCCCGCTTTACTTTCAACAACTTTACTATTGGGCCTCCTTTGAAGCACACAATGTCTTAAATACATATATAATTGTGTTTAACTATATAGGTCAGCTTATACATTTCATTTTTATAGCGTTATACATACGTACATTCCTGCATAATTCCCTTTTGACTGGACAGCAAGGAATTCCAACTGTAGGGGGGTCTCTCTCTAGGTAGCCAACCACCAACCCCCCCGGCTCCATCCCTGTCAATCCTGACAGGTTTTTTTTCCTCCTCCTCCTCCTCCTCCTCTTCGCACACTATATTGAGAGCTTGCTTGGAAGCAGCAAGTATTCTTGTAAGACCGCCATTGTTTGGATGCCTTAGGTTGCGCCAACAGCATAGATGATACAATCGTGTATTCCTCTCAAATTTGGACATGTGAACAGTGAGCTGTGTTGAAAGATGACAGAGACAAGGGCTGGCCGTTCCAACCATCCATCCAGCAACATTCAGTTGACAAATATTATGGGGAACTTGGATGGAGTCGAGGGGTGTGAAGAACGTGTCATGATGTTATCCGATTATCCGAGTGCTGCAGGTATCCACTGCCTCCGTCAGTTCTGAGCTTCATGCATCCCAGAATTCTTGCCAGCTGAGGTCTAGATGAGGAGTGAGGCGTATGATGATGAATCTGCCCATGTCCGTAGCCTTCAAAAGGGAAGGCTTTTCCAGCGGTGATAGTGATGGGAGGGGTGGGGGTGGAGGGTGAAGGCAATCAGCGTGCGTTTGTGTGTTCCTGCTATGACACCTCACTGCCAAAAACCTCCAGCACCAGCGGGGTGAGCTGCATGCTGTGCTCGGGCTGAAAGGAGAGTGAGCGGTACTGCTTTGAGTGCTCCTCATTCAGGCTGCGCAGGTCTGCCAGCTTTTGGATCATCTTGGCGTAGAGAAGGCGTCCACCGGGGTGGTTGACTCGAATGTAGGCCTGAAGAGTCTCCGACATGTGGTCCTGGAGCTGCTCGATGCGGCCGTGGTCCTGCACCCCGGGACGATCTGCCATGAGGGAGGAGGAATGGAAAGGAGGACGAGGAGCAGATGTGAAGTACACGTTTGGATGGCAGAAGGGTTGGAGCATAAATAGAAAACATCAGTTAGAGCAGTTATGTCTTTCTAAACTGGTCGTATTTTGACAGTTTAAAAACAGACTACCACACGCACGTATTTTCAAAGGCCGTCTCTTCACTCTTCTCACAAACCCATGATTGATTTGCACTTTGTCTATGGTGTTTATGAACTCAGAAATCAGGTGTGAGAAGCATGTGTGTGTAGGATTTAATCCCACTTCCCCTAGCTGAAGTCACGTGGGTCTGTTTAGACCAGAGCTTCTCAATTATTTTCTGTTAAGCCCCCTCCAGGTAGAAGAAAACCTTTTGCGCCCTTCCCAATTCTCTGCCGTGACTATAAATAGCCTCCTTTGTTTAAATGTTTTTTTTATACGTTGCTAATTTTCCATGCACACAACGAGAGCGCCACTGCCACCTACTGTAGTGGATGTGCAATCATACTTTGTTCTAGTAGGGCAAAAAAAGCATGTTCTCTGGGATGACACTCTCTTCCTGGAATCCCCTGCACCCATTACCCTCTGTCCAGTGGACCCGCCCCCACACTCCCACCACCCCATTTGAGTAGAACTGCTTTATAGACAGATCAAGTTGAGAATGAATCACTTGTGCCTCTGTTTGTTGCAACCACGTAATGAACTCCATTTTGCCTCAATGGGGCTCTTTGCATATAATGCTGTGATGGCAAATCCGTTGTGGAAAATACTGTGTACTATTTTTCATTTTTGCTCAATATGACAGCCGCATATTCAGTTTAGAGTAAACAGCCCAGTATGAGTCTTAAAACATTGCAAATTGCGTTTTAAGCTACCTCAGGTGTCTCAGTAATGTTGAACTCAGTCTTGATTACATGTATTGCACTGCCTTCCTGGACACCGCAGTGCAAGGAAATATTCAATTAAAAGCAAACATACATTTGTAAAAGAAATAAATGCAGAAACTAAACATATATAAAGATTCGCCAGAGGCGATGACAACACAAGATTCAATCCATGATGAGAGGGAGAAAAAGCAGCCCAACATTTATTACACTGTGAGCTTTTTTGTGCTTCCATTCTATATTCTATCCATCTATCCTTTTCCAAACATGAACAAAAAGTTGCCGTTCACTGAATATCTGTCCTACCATGAATCGGTCTCTGACAAAAATAATTTAAAAAAATTCGTGTACAGTGATTTGGAGAAGGACTTGGTTACCCTGGGCAAGTCCTGTAAACATTGCATGTATAATCCTTTTTTCAAAAAGGAACGGAGCAAACTATACTTCAGCAATGCCGAGGGGTCGTGTGCAAAGAGCCCATTTCTTAAAAAAAAAAAAACAATTGATTGTTGTCTGTTTCGACTCTTAAAATCTGACTCATACACACGACAAAAGCTGAAAAATATAAATTGTGTTGTCTTCAACTAAACTCTTTTTGATTTTTTTTTTTTTGCATGCTAACTAATAAACAGCAAATTTATAGTCCAAATGGCGCAGCTTTCAGATAAAAAAAATATTGCGGCAAGTGCAGCCATCAAAGCAGAATCCTTGTGACAACTGAAATATATCATTGTTGCAAAAGAGCCCATCTGTGGTTGAAGTAGAGTGGGAACACATTGCCTTCAACAGGGTGATGTTGAAGGCCGTAATCGATTCACAAGGTCTTTGCTCATATCAAAATACGCCATGAACATAAAGGAGCTCGAAAAAAGTACCTGGGGAGAGCAGGCAGATGGCCATGAGCAGGACGTGCTCCTCCTCGTGCAGGTTGAGCTTCTTCAAGCCAACCTGAAACTTGATCAACGGCTCCAGCAGCTCCAAAGTGTGACCCGCTGCACAGCATAACATTAAAATGGCTGTTATTGTAATAAAACAAGGCTTCAAGTGATAAAATACAAGCACACATTCAACCAAAATAGCCAAGTCTATTTTATTGGAAGCTCTGTCTTGACTAACACACTCTGTTGATGTTCCGTTCAAAGTAACCCAAAGCTCATATAATACGCCGCTTGTCATTTATTGTATTGTGTTAATGGCATCCTTACTACTTCCCTGCTCTTTTAAGTTTGTGGCATACCACCCGTTTCGGTCCATCTCTGGAGGTAGCCATTTTGCCACTTGCCGTTGACTAAAAATGACATGACAGTGCCTAAGAGCTGAGCTTGCGAGTGTTACGTGACCAAATCCGGAAAACGGTTGAGCCTTGATGGCCGATGCCTGTCCAATGCCTGATTAAAATTTGTGTATAAGATTGTCCAACAGCAATATACTTATGTCTGAGGTGTATTAATAGTGGATTTGTCCTTGATTATACGATACAGATAGGATTGCTAAATATTAAAAACGTGTTCGATATAAGGCCGCCACAAAATATTATTTTGCTAGTCACGTAATTACCATCACTAATCGCAATTCGATGACTAATCAGATGAGATGTAAATTGCAGCATTTTGCAACAGCAAGCAATTGCTCTTATATAACCGTCATTATCTTACTGCTTCAATTTGCTAAGGTATGTAATAATAATGAATACAATTAAGATGATGGCACTTTCAACTTTCCAGCTTGTTACAGCATTCCTGATATGTTTATAAATGACGGAGCAGCTTCAATTGAAGGCAATACTTTGGCCTTAAAAATTTCAGTGGTAAATGTTTGGTGGATTAAAAAAATGGAACCAAAACTACACTGTATATATAAAAAATATATACATTTCAAAAAACTAAATACAGGGTACTTGTAAACTCTTTCACTTGTAAATATTTCACTCTTCTTTGGCACTAGCCTTATTTTAATGTAGAAGGCAGCGAAATCAGGTAAGTAAAATTAGGATAATGCACTGTGCTAAATTTAGAACACTAAAATAAACAGTTTTGGTGGTTAATAAATGCAAGTTCACTGACTAATGCCTCTGTGAACCATAACAGACACTACATTATGCTAGCGTAGCAGTAAGGACATTTTGTTACGACGAACACACACGGGCAGTAACCTGTATGTGCTAATGCTAGCTTCCACACATGACTGTCCCTTTGTCAGAAATGAAATCAGGCATTAGCCACAATATGCCTCCTTTTTAGACGGTTGCTTCACCGCTGTGCTGCCATGAAAAGGGAGGTTTTTATTGCACAGTATTAAGAAGTCAGTGGGAAAAGCGCAAGACAAGGCAGTTTGAGAGAAAAACAAAGAGGCAGATAAATACATAAACGACCCATCAACTATTAAATTAATTGTCAACAATTTTGGTCAACTAATCTTGGCAGCCCGAGGTCAATATTTACAATAAAAATCTTCATGTGTGAGGGGAAAGCCGACCACTATGATCCTCTCCGCTTTCATCTATAACTGCTTCAGACAACAAAGTGTATACAGAAAAGTGGTGAAGATTGCACGACTGTCTGTCCTATGTGTTGTGTTGTGTTATTTTTGTTATTTTGACTTCAAAATGGCGCCGCGTGAGTGGCTGCCTTTCCAGCAGCTCCTATATTTTGTTCTACTTCTTCCTTTCATAACTTTGCTGCTGTGAATTGGGAATTTCTCCATTGCGAGACTAATAAAGGTTTTCTTATTCTTATTCTTATTATAATGTGACTGCCTGGACTGTGAAAGGAAGGGAATCTAGCCAATCAAAGAAGTGCCCTGCACACAAAGACAGACAGTAAATGTAGCCAATGTTGTTTTTTTGGATCAAAGTGAGTTTCTTCATATGGCAAGAAATATTTTCTACAGCAAGTCTGTTCTTGACAAACGTTGACATTTCTCTTCGGAAACACTTAACATCGATGCACATTCATGGGATACTGTTCTTTGTTGTGGAGACATCACGTGTGATCATGAGAGGTTTTTACTTTGACATCGATGGCGGGACAGATTCTTAATGTGTGTCGTGCTCTGCTGAGGTTATCAGAGCACACAACTCACAATAATAAAACTGTTAAATGCCTAATTTTCTTTCCTTGTGTGCTCTGTCACAGATTTAAAAAAAAAACCTTTTAAGAGTTCGAGTCATTATCTGTTTTTGTTATTAATTTATTGTTTTGGCAGTTTTCTTTTTTAATGTGTGATCGAGGCTTATGTACTTTGTATGCAGCTGTGATTGTTTTGAAAGTGCTCTATAAACAAAGTTGAGTTGAGTTTTAATTATGTCCTCTCATATGAAGACAACAACAAAAGGTTGATTGTCCTCCAAATGCAATTACACAATTGGATTGCGCCAGAGCAACAAAGCAGAATGTCAACGCTTGCACTTCAATTATGCCACGAACCGCGCAGACATGTTAGAGGAAACCAACCCTTTGTGACATCATTGATGCAGTATTTGAAGTCAGGTCCTCCACAGCTCCAGGACATGTCCTCCAGGCTGAAAGACTGATTGGAGCGCAGCATGATGATCTCAATGGCACTCGACTTCAGCAGAGCAATCTGGTCTTCTGCTGTCAGTTCTCTGAAATACATTGTCACATGCTCACTAGGTATCGTACTGTGCTTCCGCCAAGGCTTAACCATGAGCAAAATCAAGGAGTGGATGACAGCAGCTGAGATAATGACATTTTGACCCCTCAGATCCATTTAGTAAATTGACTGTATTTTCCGCAGGATAAGGCGCACCTAAAAGCATTCACTTTTCACAAAAGCCGACAGTGCGCCATATAATCCGATGCACCTTATATACGGATCAATATTCTGATTTCTTGGACGTCGTATTTTAAATGTTCTGTCAAGCGCTTTGTTAGTGGTGCAGTGGTTGTGGAGGTTCTATATAAACCGGTACTGTATTGCATTGTATTGTATTGTATTCACTTTAGTGTAGCTCCATCTAGTGGTTGCATAACGCAATTACTATTGCCGCTTCTATGCACCTTATAATATGGTGCGCCCTCCGTATGAAAAGTTCATTCAATGAAGGTGCGCCTTATAACCCTAAGTGCCTTATAGAGCGGAAAATACGGTACCTATTACTATCCAATACGGTACTAAAAAAATAAATAAATCACAACTAGATATAATATTAGCGTCGGAACCTGCTAACTGTAATTTCTGAAAGCATACAAACGGCACAACCCATTCAAACCGCAGTGGATTCATATCAAGTCTGTGTTAACTGCCCATGCAGTCGAAGAGTTTCTTCTTAGAAACCATGAAGGACATCACATCAAACCACGAGCTGGTCAGTCCAAAGTCAAATTACAAACCAGCTCTGAAAAGAGGAGTTGAGGTTTTGATGTCTTTAAATAAAGTAAAGATTTTTTTTCACCATCGCCAACAGAAATATGAGTCAGACTTCCCAAGTGCTGAAAGAATTACCATTACACGTTATCCCTACAGCAAGGGTGGGCAAGACTATTTTCCTATGAATGGGCCCATTTCAGTTTTCAGAATTAAAAGAACAGGATGCAATGATTTAAACAAATACTTATTATAAACACAAAATTATGATCATTTGTCGGTTAAATGTTATGGCTTTTTTGAACACACTACTTCCCCCGAGTCTTAAAAGAATTGCATCGCAGGCCACATCAAATGTTCTCGTCCATGTGCCACAGGTTCCCCACCCATGGCCTTGAGCATTTGTATGAGGAAAACTAAAACTGTTCATTTTGCAATTTTATGTACAAAATGAACAGACTACTACACAACTCTAAAACTGTTCCATAGTTGGTGTTTAATTTAACATCTGTCAAACAAGTGAGGCTCAAACATACAGTATGTACTCTGTAGCAACAACTTTTCTTTTTTTTTTTTTTTTTATGGCAACAGATACGTAAAAAGCACCAGATAGGTAAAAAGAAACCATTCTGGGTTCCCCCAGTTTTGTACAAAACACAACATAGAGTTAAGACATGTTTCCTTGTTCCTAGTCCCCTCCCCATTTGCCTTCAAGAATCTTGGTGAGCAGTGAAAACAGATTCCGGTCGTTCCCATTCCAAATTCGAATTGTGCAGCACATTCAGTTCACCTTGGAATAGATTTTCAACAGAGCAAAAATTCCACTTTTTTCAATATTTTTTCATTCGGCATTTCAGTCTTTACGTGCAATTTTTACAGAGATTGCAAACATCTTGAAAAATATAGATTTGTATCTATAGACATTATGTATCATATCGAAATGAAAATACACCTTTGTCACAGGCCTATGTGCCCAGTAAACACCTGTAATAGGGTCCGACTGATTAAATCGGCTGATTAGGACCTTTCAAATATCAGTCAAAAATAATCGGGAAAATGGCTAATGTTATTTTAAAGAATGGGCCGATTATTCTCGAATTGGTAGGTTTTTTTTCCTGTCAAAAATCGGAATGAGCCCAGTTGGTCACTCATAAAAACTAGTTGCAGAATCACGCACATTGTGTGACTATTCAGATACGTTGAGTCACGTCGTTCGATGTGCAGCAGGCCTCGAACCGCGAATTACATGAGACTGAATAAAGTGTGCCCCTGCTGGTTGCAGCAAGTACTTCACTTCATGCCCACGCCGTGTTACTAAGCTTAAATTAACTACTTGATTTCGGTCATGATGCAAATGTCAATTTTCACTTTTCTATCAATTTTTTTAATCTTAATAGTATGACTCATATATTCATGACACACTGCAACAAGGCCAGCGACAGGAATAAATCTAAATATGAAGTTGACTCGACATAATGAGTTCATTCTGTGTTCATTTCAGTCGCTGTAACGCACGCAGTGGTTCATTCTTTCCATTTGCCAAGCAACGTATGCATCTCTCAAGCTCAGTGTGTGTTCCAGCCTTTTTTTTATGGGGAGACCTTGTTTGTTAGGCAGTGGTAATACTGCCTTCTACATACATATGAGCAACAATTGAGTATGCAAGCCTTTGAAACCTGCTGCTGCTCTGGGAATGGTTTATGACACCACAGGATGTACTGTAGCATGTATTGCAGTATCAGACAGAGTCCCTATTTATTGAGGACTTTTTTTTTTTTTGGCTGAAAAATGGTGAGCACCTAGTGCAGAAAAAGAATTCCGGTTGCGCAATATGTACCTGAAGCCTGGGATCATCTTGGCAAACCCTATGACCTTCTGGATGCTGTAGGAGACTAGGTCAGCCAGATGGGGCAGCATTGAGAGCTTGCTTTCCTCCTCACTAGAGTCTGGACTGCTCGCACCGTCGTGGTACATCATGATCAGGTTGGTGAAGTTCATCTTGGTGTCCAGCGACTCTGCTTGTGACGAGAGAGGATTAAGAGGCCAGGCGGAATATTGTACCAACGTGATTCAAAGAATTCACTGAAAACAAGTTAAACACGAAAAAGCAAAGGAAATTTACAGATCAGAACTGAGTGGACTGAGAGCTGACCTGATATTCTTGTTTACCAGAAGAATGACTAATTGCAGCAATAAAGATAGTTTTGAAGCAAAAGACAAAAATAAATACAGTGCTGTGAAAAGGTATATGCCCCCTTCTGTTTTTTTTTTTTTTTTTTTAGTTTCCCCACTTCAACATGTGGGAGCTGTCATGTGACCAAACTCAAAATCATGGCAGACTTTGAGGCCAACAGATTGAAAGATGATCATAAACGACTTCGGGGCGCGGCACACCCTGAACTGGAGAAGGCACTTTTCATTTGCTGACTGAATGTTTTCTTCAGACTGTATAGACGTATTTGGAATTTACATGTTTAGACTGTATCACATGTTCATGTTTTTACATCTATAAATGTTCATACTGTGTTATAAATCGAAGTTGGCGGCCATTTTTTTGGGGACATGGTTACAACGAACTACCTTGACAAAGTACAAATTTGTTATGTCCCTCGTAGTACATTGTAACAAAGTTCGACTTCCCACGGCTGAGGAATGTGGCCAAGAAATACGTCTCCACCCCTACCTTTGCACGCCCCGAGAGCGATTTTGTAGCTAATCTTATTTTCCTCAAAAGAAATTTGCATGAAAACTGGGCACGCACGTGAAGTGCTATATACTAGGGCTGCACACCATATCTAAAAAATATGGTCATTGCAATCACGGCACCTGCAATATGTATATTGCAAAGGCTTGCGGTAAATTCATACTTTAATATGAAATTGTATTTGCCACATAAATGTATTCGTTCATAGAGACTAAAAATATGATGACTAATAACTATAAAATGACTTTAGCTATATATCACAGTATCCATATCATATTATTCAACACTCATATGGCATGTTTCTCCAATATCGTGCAGCCCTTACTGTATGCAGGACTACTGCATTTACAATTTCAGGGACAAAAGATAATTTTGTACGGAAGCAGCACCTTTAAATTCATGGTCTCTTCAGAGAAACTTTGTTTCATATTAATCCCAAAGGGAATATCTTTAACATGTTAAATGTGTTCTTGGAATGTATTGAGGATTTTCTGAAGGGCCATTTCTCTAAGAGAGAAATTTTTCACACTGTCTGGAGGGGAAAAAGAAAAAAAAAGAAAGAAAAATAGAAGAAGACAATATTCTGGTACGTTCTTTATGTGTAAATTGATACAGTTAATATGAAAAAAAAGTGCTTGAAAGCGTATGTTTGGTTTTAGGATAGATGAATTCCAGAAGGGGGAGAATTAAAAAAAAAAAAATGCAAAACACATTATTGGAAAACAAAAAAGAAAAAAAAAATGGAGATTTTAATTTAAGGCGTATTGCCCATACCTAGCAGAAAGTAAAAGCAAGAGGAGTAAAATTAATAAATATATATTTATAAAAAACAACTAAAATATTTCCCATCGACGATAATATTTAAGGTTATACCTTAAAATTTTGCATATTGGGAGTGACTGTGATTCTTTAAATTGTACTTCTCTGAGAAAGGGACATACCAGGCGAGTGATTGAACGAGTCGGAGGAAGCATCGGACAGAGAGTGAAGGGAGGCGGCTCTGCTGGCGCTGCGTGTTACTGGACCTTCACGCACTGGAGGCTAAATGCAGACACACACATCTCCATCACACTTCAACACGAATATGAAAATCTCACCTCTATAATAACCTCTTCAATCGTGTTCCGGATGTCAGAACAAGGTGCAATTCTGTTCAGCGCAAATTACAACGAGAACAGAATACAAACTGACCGAATTGGAGTCTTAGCAAAGCAATCAGCGATTGTCATTGAGGAAAAAAAAAAGGAGTTGAAAATTGCAAAAGAAAGTGACCTTGGGAGGTAGCTCTGCTGAAGACAATGCGAAAACAGCGCTGTTTACCGATTTTATCCTCGCAGTGTGATTCATGCGACTGTGACTCATGCTCACTTTGAAGGCCAGATGCTCTGCGTTGGCCACAACATTCCTTGACCTCATCACTGTGCAATTTATGAAAGTGACTCGCGAAGAAGGACTTCATGTGTTTGGGGGACTTTTATTCATTGATAAATAACGCCATTGCATCCTTGCACATTTCCTTGAGTTCCCCTCCCAAACAAACACCACGCTTAAATTTTTTCTTTAAATATAGGGCTGATTAAACACTCACAGCTCATGACGCCAACATGGTAGCTTTGGTAACAGAATCAAAAGTTAGCAGTGGCCTCACCCGAAAGCGGGAGAAGTCTGAATAGGAGGCATCGTAAGTCTTGTGGTGAGCCTCAACCAAGGAGGAGATGATCTGGGCCTGCTCTTCGTTGAGCCGAGGCCTTGACGCTTGCTTCGCCGCCTCCTCCTCCTTCCTTTTCAATATCATTTCCTTCTTCCTCTGTACCTCTTCATCTGTGAGGATGACTGCAAGGCAGGAACAAAAAAAATAATAGTAATAATAATATGCAGATGTCTTTGTTTTCAGTCGGCGATTTGCCTTTGCAATCTATAACATTCAAAATATGATTTAAGCAAATAACTAAACACAACAGCAAATAACTAAACAAAACAACAAAAAGTAAAACACAGTAAATGGAAAAAAACCCAGATGGCTAAACAAAACAACAAACTAGATATTAGCAAATTGAAAAACAAAACAGAACAATAAAAGGATATCAGGGCAAATCACGACACGCCACCATAACGATGCGTGCCACCATCTTGGCTAACTCCAGGAAAAAATGAAAAAGGACAAACCAAACGGAACGTAGACGAGCCAATCCGAAACTGTCAAACATTAAATTTATGACTCTTACATATCGAAAGACTTATTAGAAATATAACTCTTATATTTTGAAAGACCGTTATTAGAAATGTGCTAGCTTATTTTCTTAAAGCGCCCCCCGTTTGAGTTGCACACTAGTCGGGCTGAATTCATTGGTGTCTGTCCAGCCATGATCACTGTTTTAAATTAAAGATGAAACTCAAATCTTCATTATTTTTGTTTTGTGGCAGGCTACCAAAAAACAAAAAAACAAAAAAAAAAACTAGCATTGCCCAAATTGTAGCTGCTTTACACAAGAGCCAAGAAACTTACAATGAGGAAATGTACTAAATGGCCATTATTTGAGTGTGTATTCATATTATAGCTTCAAACAGATGGCTGTTCATTGTAAAAATATATAACCACACATCCTGGAGAAGAGACTGGGGAATTCAGATTTATCAGGGTTTTTATTTGAATTTTTTTGCTCAAGGAAGAGAACTAAGGTTGAGTTGATCCTTTGGCTTGTTTTCAATGTCAGAAGCATACATTTCCTGTAAGAAGGCATGTCATGTGTGCCGTCTCTTCCTGTGGGTCATACGGCTGGTGTTGGATGTTGAAGTGCCTTTTGCCTTATTCATGCAACGGCAAGAGCGGCACGGTGAATACGGTCGAATAGTTTAAACAGTGTTTATGGTGACTATTTTAGGTTGGACAAGATGAAGGGCTCTCTGGGGAAATTGCTGGCGTTGCGTGTCATTCGGCACAGCGTTATATACTTTGGAACATTATACGCACAACTCCCATCATTCAGTCAAGCCTGTAACATAACGAAAGAAAAGATGAGTACCCGATAGAGCGAAAATGCACTCAGTGCAATTACGTTCCAATCATGTCAATTTATTATTTGTCTGTGGCTTGATCGTTAAATGAATTTCAGGTTATTCTGTTGACATTTATATTAACAGAATTATTTTGCGTAGCATCTTTCAATTCCAAGATATGATGTCATACATTTTTTTGCATTGATTCAAATACCAATGATTCCTGAAATGTTCTTTTTAAATGACTATTCTTAATTATTTTTTTTGTTAAATCAAAGTCTTGCTCCACATCAGCCAATTTATCCGTAATACAGTGAAAATGATTGGGGTGACAGTGAACTTCAAGCGTGTGCCCATAAAATTTCAAATTAGATGCCACTTTGCTTTTTGTAAAAAATAAAAAAAAAATAAGTTAGCCAGGAGCCCTGCCCTACTGGAAACAATTGGCAAACAGAAGTCATTTGAAAAATGGTGCAAGTACTTTTTCAAACAGGGCCTGGTAGGTTTTGAATAAATTTCCCTTAAAAAAATTTTAAATCACCATTTAAAAACTGCATTTTACATTTACTTAACTTAGTGTAACTCATCCTTATACTTTTAGTCTATGCCTTCGAAAAGGTAAACATCATGAGCTTGACGAGGTCATCACATAACAGACAATTAACACACAGAGGCGCTTGCTACAAAGAGTAGAAATTGACAGCCAGGCCCTGGCTCGAAAGCTCGGGTAGCCGCTTTAGGGAGTAACGCACTGACCCCTGAATGGCTTTGCCCATTTTATCCTTTTGACTCTCTGCCACGGTGACAGATTACCCATGAAGAGCTCAACTGTGTAGACAGCCCGACTGCCAGACAGGCCATGAGTGCCAAAAAGAGGAAGGCCTCGAGGCATGAGGGCACAGCTTACGCATATAACGCGCGAGCCTATGAGGTGGCCTCCTGTCTGTTTGTTATCTCAAGACAAACTATCCAACAAGTACTCGCTAGTCTAAGCACATTTGAATTACATTTTTGATTTGGTTTACAATTCTGTGACATCATAAGTGCTTTGGAAGGGTGATATATATATATATATATATATATATATATATATATATATATATTTTTTTTTTTAGGGAGGGGGTGGCGTGTTATACAAGTGTGTGCTGTTCTCGCGAAGTTACGGTACATAAATTGCAAAAGGAGTTGGCACGGGCGACAATTATTTTTGGTTCAGGTCTTGCTATTTTTCACTAAATACTGGTAATTTTCCTTAAGTATGTAAACAACTATGTTTGAAGTGGCTTTTGAATGATTGCTCTCCGGACTCTGAAACCACAGAAGCAGCATTACATAACCACACGATGTGGATGTCAAAAACAAGAACATCAACAATTTGGCTACACAGCCTTTTAAAAGGCTTGTGAAAGAATCTGGCCGTCGAATTTATTTGGTTTTCATCTCTTTGAATTTGTCCTCATTAATTAGGCTTTGACTGCCCATCCAAATTCACCGATGCAGCCTCATGCCAGCAGCACACACAAAAAAAACCCCAAACAAACAAAAAAAGAAACCTCGTTGTGGCACTGGTGAATAGGCACAGTTTGGTCCGTGTTTGCCTATTCTAGGGACTCGTTTGAGCCAGTTGGTCCCGAGCCACGACTGAATCCACAACCGCATTGTATCGGCATTGCTTTACAAGAACCAAATCAACAACTTGAGCAGCCCCACAGCTATTGGCAAAAGAAACATTTACGATTTGTAAAGTGACTAATTGGATGTGGTCAAGCACAGGCCTCAACAGGAGATCTTCAACAGGAGGGGGGGGGGGGGCAATTAACCCTTTCAAAACAGAGTATTAGCAGCAAGGTGCCATGTACCAGGGATGAGAATGGCTAGTGATGAAGAGAAGCGGAAGGGGGCGTGGCCGGGACGGGGGCGGGGCCACTTACAAAAGTGGCTCTAAACATGCTGAAGATGAAGTGTATTCAATTTACACACTATTTGAAACTTTAACAGAAAAAAATCCCAAGATTGTTCACTATTCTTTCAAGTGAAAATGTGTGCAATTTTGCTTATGCATTCCTGGGGAGCACTGACATGTAACTTCAAATTTGCTGCTCAAAATCAAAACTAAAAAAGGAAACACATTCCCTGCCATATTTAAGATTTGTTCATTACTTGTACAGTATTCATAAAGTGTTGTGTAAATGTGATAAAAAAGCTGTTGATTCTTACCTCATACAGTGATAGTGAAGTCCCACACTGTTTACTATATATGGATTATGAATGTATTTTATTATATAAAGTGGATGTCTATTTACAGTATATACAACAATATACTGTTTCATGAGGTAGAATACTTTATTTTCTCTTCATTTTAAGCTTTTTAGCAAGCGCTAAATACTTATTGGTCCTCTCCGTCTTTTTAGCCAACTCCTCTTGTTTTTACACATGCTCCAGGCTGTCGAAAAGCACTTGAGATCGAGTAGTTACTTCTCAGTAGAAATGTCTGTTTTCGGTTTTTCACCGAGGTTGCGTGACTCTGTAAAGCTTTCCATCCTCTCGATCCG
>CAAKHF010014075.1:2518-13684 GCA_901007745.1 Hippocampus kuda
TATGTATAATTTCCAATTGAAAAGCCCTCATGTAACAAAAAAATGACTTAAAAAATGTAAAAAAAGATATCACACTGCTTTAAATCAAATGTAAAACGGTTACTGAAACGAGATTACTATTTTTAAATTTAAAACAACTTTAATTACATATTTTAAAACATTGAATGGGTCAAAATGTCACTATTTGTAATTCAAAAATATCACGATATTTCATTACTTTACAAAAAAAAAACAGTTTAAGGCATATTAAAATTAAGAGGTTGGATATTAGGAGGCATCACACAGTTGTAATTAAAAATAATAATTTCGTTTCACTAATGTTGACGGTTAGCATGAATTACCGTAAGTCATCACCACAATAACGACAACCAAAACACACGAAAAGGCTTCAACGGAAATACGAATTATGTAAATAAGTGAAACTGTGGATACATTTCCATAACAAAAGGAGCTTCTTTTTTTTCACAATCAGCTCCTTAAGCGGGTGAAGTTAGCCGACTTTACCTCGCGTTGAGCGGTCGGACTCGAACCGCCACTTTGACGTTGGCCATGCCGACCACAGCGTGTCACCCCTCGGCCTCAACAGCTCACAAAAGCACCAGGCGGTGGACTCAAAAGAGTGTCTCCATGCCGGGACTCCGAACATGGTTTTGTCAAATAACCGTGGCTGGTGTACGCGGCTGAGAGTCCTCTCGACCGGCGTCTCATCAGGGCATCTCCGCCAGCTTCGAGTCGTCGTCGTCGTACGACCGACACTTCTCAAAATGAGAAGCCCAGCTGCCGAACTTCCTGCTGGGATACGAAAGTCACGGGTGGGCGGAACCGCGGCCGGAGCCCAAAAAAAAAAAAAAAAACGCTGTAGGAAATGTTCCCTCTGTCGGCCCGCACAAGCCCAACACTGCAAAAAATGTTCACTGGCGGACACCTTCATTTAAAAAAAAGACAAAAACACATTGTCGAAGACCTGATATGAATATTAACCAGAGTTCGTCTTTATTATTATCCTCATCAACATATCATTTCAGTGACAAAACATTACATTTTTTCTTGAAAAAAAAGCAGCATCATAGAGGGGAAACAGTGAACAAACGCATAATCGCATTCTTGCAAGGACTCGCATGTCAAAGTGCTACATTGATAAAATTATGTTTTTGATATATATTCATATACAATTTCCTGTTTTACAACATGCCGAGAACATGAGGAAACATACAAGTTGTTACAGTGCGTTTCCCGCCTTTTGTTTTGTCATGTGGCGCCCTCTAGAGTTTGTTTAGACAGCTGCAGCAGGTCCATTTGACTTGCAAGCGAGGAGGAGGCTTTGTTCGACCCGAACTTCTCCATCACCTCCTGAAATGTAAAAATTGATTCAAGATGATGGAAAATGGAGGACTTAAAAAAGGCGGAAAACACTTACCGCTGGTAGGCTCTGCTTTGCCAGTTTGGTCCAGTGAGATACAAGCTCCTCATCAGACAACAGGCCTCGAGCAAGCAGCCTCCTCACTACATACAAGTAGTTGTTCCACTAAATGATTACAACAACAAAAAAAAAAATCTGATTAGTATAGAATTTTTTTAGTATAGAATTGATATTATTTTATGTTTGCTATAGTTGCTCAAATATTTAGTTGTATTTTAAATATGTTGCATTCATAGTCTTTCCCACTAATCTATTTTATTTACACATTGTTGAAAAAATATTGTATATTAAGTATTTCAAGTTTATTTTCATTTATTTATGCAACACTAAACCAAATCATTTCATAATTATGTACATTTTTATTGTTGGGTTTACATCTCTCCCACCAGACGTCAGCTAGCGGAAAGGAAAAAAAAAAAAACTGGATGGACGCCTGTTGTGAAAGTACCGCGTTGTCGCCAGCCTTGAGCACGGCGGTGACGACTAGCGGGGTGAAGAGCAGGTGGAGGGGGGCACAGCAACAGTTGTCTGGCGCCCAAAGCTCGGTCAGCTGCTCCAGCAGCGCTCTGACGGAAGGCTCCAACTCACCGCCACCTGACGAAGGAGCCAGTGGCAGCTCTGCAGACACTGGAGTCACACAAGAGCTTTTGACTGAGAGGAGATCTTTTTGGACATATTTCATCACAAATCATTATTTATGAATATGGAGGGGAAAAACTAAATGTTCACATATTTTCCAGAAATCTAAATGTATATGCAACAGACTGTGTTTCATATAAAAAATAAAGGCCAAGTAATTATTTTTATTTCACCAAAGTTAGCAAAGGCTTTTATTTTATTTTCAATAAAGAATCAATGTGGGATTTTTAAAAGTGGAAGAAAAATGCACTTATATATAAGATATATATATATATCTATCTATATATATCTATATATATCTATATATATCTATATATATATATATATAGATATATATAGATATATATGTATAATTACTCTGACTTGTAATTGTTTATTTATTTTCTATTCATCATCTGTTTCGTAAAAATAAAGGCAAAATAAGAAGAGGTGAAATATTCATTCATATAATTTGAAAGTAGGATTACGGTTTATAAAAGGCATCATTTTCAGGCTCACCCAGTTTGCAGGCCAGCAGGACTGTGGCGTTGAGCAGCATCTGCTCTGACACGGCTGTTAAGAACTAAACACAAGGGGGTTAAAAAAAAAAAAGGGGGCGGTGTTATATTCACCGTGACCACAAACAACACTATTCAGCGTGGTTGTGTTTGGACCTTTTTGCAGACCAGTGTGTCTCGCACATTCCGGAAGAGCGTTTGGAGCCGAGAGCCGCTCGGCAGCTCTTCGTCCATCCTGGGGCCCACGGCCACGCTCAGCAAGTCCTTTGAAAAGATGCGGATCAGTTGTGAAATCACCTTTACGGCCGCGCCTTGACATCAGAGTTGAATTCATCCTGTGACCACCCTCACAACTCAAAACCGTGTGTCTCAAATCATCTTTCCCAACTGAAATGAATGGAAATGCCATTAATCGGTTCCAGCCCTACCACAGAATGTTTTGTGTTTTATTTCAAACATAGCAGTAAGATAAAAGACTTTTGTCAAGTGGCTTTGTGAAACATGTACAGTTCTTTTCATTCGATGTTTCCATGTCATACCTTGAGGGCGATAAGGACGTCAGAAGGCAGCGAGGCACTATGGGTGCAGCAGGGAGGGCAGGACGTCACTCTGGAGGCCCCTTGCTTCCTCTTGGGCGTAAGCGGCGGGCCCAACTCGTCCGCGGAATCGGCAGTCAGAGTCTTGGTGACGCGCTCGTACCTGCACTTCCATTCTCGCCGGATAAGCGCTGAATGTTCAAAGGGAGGCGTTTGAACAGCGTCCGAGGAGCAGACAACCATGCGTGGTGTAAGCGTACCTGTTATGTTCGCCGAGAGCCAGCCGCAGGCTTTTTCTGTGGCCAGGTGTATGGTGATGTTTTCGGAGGTGGTAAGCACCTGAAGCCAAAGTTTGACGACTTGAGTATTTATAATTATGCTAAAAATGTAATGATGAGGAATTTGTTTTTGTCATTTAAGACTAACACTTAAATGTGACTTACAGCAGGGGAGGTCTCATCAGGGAGCAAAATGCGTATGGCTTCTGGACTCTTTTCACAGCAAAATCTGCAGATTATTAACGGCGGAGATCAATTTAAAGAAACAATGACACGATAAAAAGGGGGGGGGGGAGGAGACTTGTGGTACCTGGTGGCTCTGCTCAAGGCGTCTTGTCCCGCCTCACACAGTTGAGCGCAGATGGACTCGTTCAGTTTGGACGGGTTGGATTTGGGTGACTCGAGTCCGTCTCGGAGCATTTTATCCCCTTTTTCCACCAATTCGCTCACTAACGTCGCCCTGGGAACAACCAAGCTTGTACATCACGAAACACCAACTCATGGAAATAGTACAACAAATCCTCAACGATTAGCACTTTTTTTTTCTGCAGAACATACACTACCAGTTATTCACGCCTATCGTTCAACTCCAAGCATTTACATGGGTACAACGTAATTCAAACGCTCTGATACCAACTTCATGTGCTTGACCGCGTTGGAGCCGACCCGCTCGGCCACAAACTCCACCGTGCGGCGCAGAGACGGCGGCTGGTTGTGGAAGAAGGCCTGCTCCAGGTCCGCCTGCAGCTTCTGCTGCGACCGCTCGCCGTTGCCGCCCGCCGCGTCTTGGGGCTCGGCCGACGTCGGCGTGATCTTGCGCGCGATGCCGCCTCCCTTGGCGCTGCTTCCCGACACAAAGGCGGCTAGGAGCTTACGGAACTCATCTGGCGGACAGTGAAAGGAAAAGTGGTTTCAACACAAACCATGTGATCACCGGGTGGCAAACAGGAACGGGACTCACCGAGAAAGGGGCAACATGTGTAGAGGAGCTGCTGGTCTACCAGGGGGATGCCGTCCTGTACAGAGACACCACACACAGAGTTTTCCCTACACCTCATTTTGGGCCACCTCCAGCTCTCTGACATCATCCATCCGATATCCATTTTCTATGCAACTTAAAATTCATCTTTATCAAACAACAAGTAGGTGACACTTTTACACTGGCAGCGGCTACTTGTAGACATCCTAATATAGATTTTCTTTACTGGACTACTGCATTAAAATGGCTTCCGAGGAGGTCACCACGATATTGAAAATGTCTGCCGAGCATTTGAAACGACTTGCATCCCTCTACGTACGAGTCCGGCAACATTGGCGTTGCTCTCCTCCAGCTCGGCCACCTTGGTGAAGTCACTGGTGAAGAACACCCCCTCAGGGATCACTGGGATCTGTTCAAGGCAAGAAGGTACGTGAAGTGATGCATGCGTTTCAGTGGCTGTGTTGCATGCTCGATAAAAGCATGCCGCAAGGAGCTATCTACCTGGAAGAGCCACCCCAGTACGGATACAATCAGCAGCCTGTTCAGGTAGGACGTCTCGCTGCACCTGCCCAGAATCATTTTCCTTAAGGTGCATATAAAAATAGAAAACAGTTAGAAAATAATACCATATAGCAGACTTTTTTTCAATGCAATAATATTAGGGGAGGGATTAAAATACTGAAAAAGTGAAAAAAACATTATGACAAAGTTAAGAAAAATATCTGGAAAAATAGACAGAAATATTCAAATGTTTGCAAATAACAAAAAATAATGGACGAAAGTAGTGATTTAAAAAAAGGCACAAATATGAGAATGTAAAAAAAGCTAAAACACATTAAAATATGAGAAAATAATATCCAACAGAAAAAGAGAAAATGACTGATTTTTTATTTTTTTTTTAAAGAATCAAAAAAGTTAACATGAGAACATAATACCAAGTATTAGATAATAAGTGAAAAATCTCAGCCAGGGGAAGCTTTCAGTGTGATGCAAAATAGCAGCAGTCAATCACTTGCTTTTCCAAAGCGTTCCGAATAAAGTGGCATGTGGACTGGAATAGCAGAAGTACCTGTAGAGGAGACACAGCGTGCCCAGAACCACCCTGTAGCTAAGCAGCAGCGGCCCGGTGAAATCCAGCATGGAGAGGAACTCCACCAGCCAGGGCACCGTCAAGATGGTGCGCCTGTGCTTCATGCTGTTCCTCAGCACACCGCACACATCCAGCACAGGAACGCTCTGTTACGTAAAAATTCGGGGTGGGATGGAAGTACGCACACACTTCTGAGATTAACTTGCTTTCAAGAAGGGAGGCAACAAAGGCAGGAATGATGGAAAGATGAAGAAAGGAAGGAAGATAGACTGTAGAAAGATGAAAGAAGGATGACCATGAGATGGGATGAAAGGAAGTTAGAGAAGAAGCTAAGAATAGCAAAGGAAGACCATTTTTGGGGGGAGCATTTACAAAGGTAAGCCGCAGGTATTAAATGTCATTGTAATAAAGATGTGTAAAAGTAATGCGAGACACAAACACGAAATGCAAGAAATAATTTTGCAGTTGTTTTTTTTTCACGAAAATCAACTCACTCGAAATCTCAATGTTATTGCGGTACCATGTTTTTCCTGCCTATCATTCCAAAATCCGCAAAAAAAAAAAAAAGACAACAAAGCACAACAAAGACATGTCTGCCATCTAGTGGTGATTGGTAACATTACAATGGCTGCGTATTCGCCGTTCCGCACCTGCAGGTATACATATTGGCAGAGGAGCCACACAGTGTGGTTGCGGGCCCTCAGTTGCCCATCCCTGCCATACGTCTATGTTATTTTAACCTTGCTTCGCAGGGCGACCGCCGCTTCCTGGATCTCCCTGGACGGCTTCTCCGTCGTCTGGTACGGCAGAAAGGAGATGAAGCCCAGGAACTTGGCCAGGAGACGAGCGAGGAGGAGCACCGAGGCGAAGCGCTGTTTCTCGTCCTGACGGGAGGTCCGCGGTGCTCAGTCAGTTTAACAGCGCGAGCTTTTTCATTCACAGCAGTCGGGCGGAATGCGTACCTGCTGCTCCATGTCCCCGTCGCCAGCCGCCTCGTCGCCCTCCTCCTCCTCTCGTTCTGTGACGGGAGTCGGAGGACTCAAGATGGAAACTTCGTCCAGCTGAAGGAGCTGCTGACACAAGCTGTCCTGCAGGTGCTGGTTCAGCTGACAGCTGGTATACAGTCAATGAAGGCGGATCACACGTCAGTAACTTAGCTGCACGACCTCACGAGTTAGCCGTGCGTTCTGCTGCCTTACCAACTGGCCGCTTGCAGAAAGTCCCGGAAGAACTCCTGGTGGCCGGGAAATGACGGCGGCGGGCAGGGGCCGCCGACGCCGTGGGGCTGGATGAGACGCTCCTCCAGGCGCTTCAGGCGGCCCAGGCCGTCGGCTCCCAGCATGCCCAGCAGGTCGGCGTCGGGGGTGTCGCCGGACGAGCCGCTAACGCGAGGCCCTTTGCACATCTAAGCACGGAAGATGAACTTTGGAGCGGATTCTTGTCAAGGTAACGAGAGGGGAATGTGTGGAAATACCTGAACAAGCTGCTTCAGGAACAGACGAGCAAAATGCGAGTGGTTTCCAGCGGCGGTCAGCTGACTCATTATTCCTCTGAGACCCCCCCATAAAATAAATCAATTAAAAAAAAAAGAGTAAGATGAGTTTAAAATGCCACAAAAATAAAGCAGTAATGAAAGACTTTGACCTGCCTGATGCGACCCCCGAGGGCAATGTCGAAGATCCAGCCGGGCTCCTTGTGGAAGTCCTCCCATTCTCGAAGCACCTCGTAAAAAATGTCCCTGAAATGAAAGGACAGTCAATCCATCGTGCTTGAAGAAGACGATTAAGACACATGGAGGGCATTTGAAAGGAGGGGATGTACACACAGTCTCGTCTCGTCAACGAAAACTCACACACGTCACGTCACATTTTAGTCATCAAAGAGCCACGTTTAGCTCGTCATCGTCATGAAAAAAAAAAAGGGGCATCAACGAACTAATTTCATCATCGTCGACGAAAACCACACTGGCTACCTTTGCTTTTTAAAGGTGTGGAAGGCCTTGTCACTGCTGAAATTGGAGCGGTTGTCTGTGGCAGGCTGGAAGGGCACCGAGTGGATGAACGTGGAAACGGAGGGAGAGAGCTACAAGACATCGAGCTTACAAAATTCATCTCTTGCCATTTGAACAGCAGCACCGGTTTCGTTCTGAACTGATCTCATTGTGCTACCTTGGCTGTACTCGTGTCCTGGGCCTGACTCAAGCGATCCCTGAGGCGCGGCGAGAACGACGCCACTCTCTCGTTCTCGGCCAGGAGACGCAACGTGCATTTGTCCAGGTGAGCCAACAACCTACAAAACCAAAACTACTGTCAAGAGAAAAAGCACTGTCTAGAAATAAGGCTTGTGGCGATGATGCACAGAGATAAAAACTCACTGATACTGATTCTCCAGCACCTTCACCGCAAAGTACACACAGTTGTGCACTTTCCTCAGGTAGCGCCTCTCCAGCACGCCTACAAAAACATGCCCGAGAAAACAAAGAGTTGAATTTGTGTTCAATCATTAAAACACAGTCATCACTTCCGATCCAGCGACCTGAATTGAGCGTCCGCACACGCTCCTCCTCTTCCTCATCGTCATCCTTGTTGTCAGGAGTGTGAGGACATCGAGACGTGAGCAGCTGCATCACAAAGAACAGCTCCAGAAAAACGTTTGGCACCAGGTTTTCTGAAAATAAAAACAGTCCAAAAAGATGTTGTTCTCGCACTCTCTCTTTGCTTTGGCTAGCCAGCCGGGTTGAGGTTCACCCACCAGAAATGCAGGCGCAGTACAGTTCCGCCAGCACGTCAAGGTCTGAGGCCAAGGTGACTTTAGATGTTTCGGGGCAGGCCGTCTGCTGGTCTGGCGTCACCTTGGATCCGAGCCTTGGGGCCTCAGATTTGCTCGCCGTGCACGGCTCCTCTGAGGCTGGCGCAGGAGAGCACGTCTGCTGCTGGGCTCGTTTACACCTGGAGACAGGAGGACAGAATGACGACCGCCGGTCGGATCAATTAGGTACACCTCCACTCACCTCAGGCGACCCCGCCCCGAAAATATAATAAAATACATTGTATTACACTGCTCTATTGTGAATAACTTGGCAGTATTGTATTTGAGAAATGGGTCATAATTGATGGGTATCGAGGAAAAAAAAATAAAATCAAGATTTCTTTCACCTGACGCCATAAATGGAGTCTCTGCTTACTTTTCTCTCTTGAGCAGCTCCCTCTCCTCCATCAGGCTGTGGGGGCTGACAGCCGTCACCCGCGTGTCGGGCCTCTCCACCCCCAGTGGCGGCGGGCTGGGAGCTTGCGTGAAGGGCGTGGAGGTGAAGCACATTTTTGGCTTGGAGTGCGAGCGCTCAGCGCTAACCGGCGTCGGGTTTATCCTTCTGGATGGTCTGTTTCCCCTGTAGGGCAAAGAGTGACTCATGTAAAGGATAAATATGGTAGAAAATTGACTTTTTGATGTTTGTATACGGTGCCCTAGCCCCGCCCCTTGTTGTCACTGGATCAAAACCCCACTTGTGATTGGCTCAGTATTTTTTGGGCTGGTGTCAATTGTTCCCGACTTGTTTCTTTTTCGTCTTTGATTGCGCACGTTTTCAAAACTAACAGCAGTCCATGGCTATTAAATATTTTTAAGAATTCATTATTGCAGCAAGTATTCCGTCAATTAATCGAGTAATCGGATACAATTTTATGAGGCGTAGAGGTTACTGTAAAACAAATTTTCCTCCAATTTATGTTTATTAACCCCTTCCAATAAATAAGGACTTAAAAAATGCACAGAGAGGGGTAAGAAAAGTGGGGAATTGTTTGAAAATGCATAAAAAAAAAAGTACTTTAAGAAGAAAGGGCACAGGCGATTAAAAAAATACTCACGTGGGGGTAACAGGAGATGAACCGACAGGTGGGAAATCTTCCAAGTTGCTGAAATTAAGCTGACCCGCAGACGGAGGAGAAACATGCTCGTTGGTCCCACCTCCTCTTCCGGTTCTTCTCCCGTTGTCATCAGAGTGATGCGCCGCTCGCCCACCTCCCGCGTGCCTCCCGGCACCGTTCCCGCTCCTCCTGCGGCCCTTCTGGAGCTCCGGGGGAGACAGCACATAGTCCCCGAGACTGATCCTCTGGCTGGGTCTCCGCTCTGAGCCCGAGGGCCTGGACGCCGGGCTCCAAGAGGCGGGAAAGGACGGGCTGCTGACGTGACCGAGCCCCGACTCGGACCCCGGGGATGGCGTCGGCGAGAATAGCTGCACCCGGCTGGTGCCTCGAGAGCCACCGCCCCCCGACCTGCTGGCCTTCCGCTCGGAGAAGCCCCGTGATGAGGCAGAGGGTCTGGGACGGCTGGGGGTCTTGGCAGGGGTGGCGGGGCCATGGGTGAGGGCCTGGCTGCTCTGATCTCGCAGGAAGTTGAGCAGGAAGGGAATGAATTCGTGCTTGTGGACTGTCAATTCTGGATCGCTGAAGGTCAAACTGTCACTATCCTGTTAACATGGAAAAAAAATACAGAAACACAAAAACTGGTGCATTAGAGACAAATCCGCTGGTGCTGAACCCTGAGCATGCGGTGGTATGCGTTATATATTATACCGCCCCCTGGTGGTGAAGACACACACACACACACACACACACACACACACACACACACACACACACACACACACACACACACACACACACACACACACACAATTATGTGACAATTATGCTATGTGGCCAACGATTTCAATGATTCTCAAAGTGTGGTGGTCTGCAGGTACACAAACGAATCACTGAATTAAATACAATTCGAATTTACAACGTTTAAAACATAAAACACAATCAAACTTGTTGAAATTAAGCTTGTAGCTATGCAACAGCGCATTTAAATCCATTACAGGACTTTTTTTTCTACTTTTCATGTGCAGTACATTAAAATATTTCAAGTACAGTTCAATTGTATTCACGTTAAGCACTTTAAATTCGCTTTTTAGCGGCAAAAACTCAGCTTCTGGATTTTAATGTTGGACAATACGGCGGTTAAAGGCAAGCAAAGATGTTTTGTTAGTGGTACTTGGTGTAAAAAGTTTGAGATCCACTGGTCTATTTTATTATGTTATTACTTAATGTTTTTCACAGGTACAACACTTAACTGTTCTTAAATGACATTAAAAAATGTGTTGGACTTTTATGGGGAACTGGACTCATACAAGTTGAACTGTATTTTGAAAATACAGTTCAACTCGTTTGAATCCAGCGAGATTCATTTAATATGACAATAGCAAATAATTGTGAATGATGATAGTGGCTACTACTAAAATCATCACTATTATTTTATAAAAGGGACATTTTGAGAAAGCTAACTATGCTCCGGCTAACGTCTGTTAAACAGCAATAACCTTCCAGATTATATCAATTTTAAAAAAGCGAACGTAGACATTAATTTTTCGGCCGCAAAGAACAGCAGCGATTAACTGTCCATGTTTACCCCAATGGGGCGAGTTCGCTGCCTTGCTTAGCTGCCGAGCTAAAAGTTTTGTTTACAATCCGTAATGTGCTCATGTCACTCCTCTTAAACGAATGGTAGGACACCGAACCCGAGCTGAGCGTGTCGCCGAAGAGGTTCGAGGGTGTTTCCGACCCACCTGGATATTCTTCAACCAGTCCAAGACCTTCGTAAGGTCCACTTTCCTTGTTAGTAGCGATTCCAAAAGAGCCGCCATTCCGACAAGGCACTTGCGCGGCGGAAGAACTGACAAGAGGGCGG